>JACSYO010001557.1:62500-145000 GCA_016806645.1 Ophiodon elongatus
CAAAGTCCTGCAGTGGGCCGGACTGGACCCTTTGGCGTGCCGCTTCTGGCCCTCGCGCCGCATGTTTAACTCCCCTGGTTTAACGCAACAGTGAGATTACGTATGCTGAGGTCGAAGGTTTGATCCATATCACTCACTCCTACCACCAGCAACCGTTGTACGACACACAGCTTAAAACATGTCATAAAAACATGGCTATTGTGTGTGCCAAAGGCCACAAAGTACAATTATACCAATTCAGTATTTTAATATTTTTTTTATAAGATTGGGAGGAGGCTGTTAGGATTTATCTAATAGTCAAAGGAAGGGTCCAATACATTTCTTTTTAATTAACTTGCCTTAAACTTGTGAAAAGAAACTTTTTTTCTCTTGATTAGCATTTGAACTTGATTAATATCTCCAGATATCTTTTGTAATTCACGACCCCTAAATAAAAGAGAAAATACTGCCATGCTCCAATTACATCCAGATGTAATTATCCTATCAGTGATTAACATGCCCTTTTAGCCCACTAGCACGCGGTCGACATGAAGGGCTCACAGTTGTTTACTGATCTTAAAAGCTCCTTTACGTCAGGTTCAGGAGGCCGGTGTGTTTCTAAGTGACATCTTCTTATTCGGTTTTTGGAGGGCCTGTTTTTAAAGGCATTTATACATGAGACAAAGATAAGACGGGAAAATCTGTATGAAATGGAAGGCCATGACTTGGATTTAAACACACCATCATTGATATAAAACATATCCCTCAGCCCTCTAAATCTCCAGGACTTCTAATATGTTCAAAGCTTTTTTAATGAAAATCTCCTGTTTTTAAAAGAAGCATTCCAGTGGAGCTCTGGGTACTTCCTCTGCTCATTATTCCCCTTTATTTGCATGGACATCCAGCACACTCCAAAAAGCCCGAGGATCAATATGAATCATATGATAATGTTGAATTAAAAAACACACCCTAACACAGGAGGAGTCCCTAAGCTGGGAGAAGGCAAAACTGTCTATTTAGAATAATCCTGACTCAAAGCCACTTCCATTATCCATCGACTGTTACACTGAGAGCAGCGAACAGAAAGGGGACAAACAGCATGAGGCAACACGCTGAAGATGGAGGGAGAAGAGGATTAAAGGAGGAGAGGATACGTCCGCTGTCTTTCTTCTCGCTCATAATATTTAAAATCCTAATGGAATAACAATACCTGGTAAGCCCATTCCCTGTCCAGTCCAGTGGATGTGGTGAACAGAGACCTTTAAGACTTCTGACAGGTGGAAGTTTAGTCACTTCAAATGCTCAGGGTCAGAAGAACAAACCAGGCCACGCCCACGAGGGTTACACTCCTACAGTACACACTGTGGTGGAGGTGGCCTGGAGTCAAACTTCATAGCTGGTTGGCTCCTCTGTTTAAATGCTCCTAATTATTCAATACTAATACCAATCACATGCTGTCTGTCCTTGTAAGCTTCAGCTGTCAATCACATACTATAGTCTGCCCACTCAGAGGCTCGACAACTCCTTCAAGGAGGACAAGGATCTTCAGAGACCTATCTTTCAAAGATAGATGGAATAAAGGAGATACATGTTTAAAATATCTCTGTGAGGGGTTTTAGTGAGACTTTAATGCTATAGGTTATTTCCACTGATGACATACAGTACTTGAATATACTGTTAAGGTGGTAACTTTGAGTTTGAAGCTCTACTACAGCATGGAACTGTCTCCGGGGCTCAGACTGGTTTGCATGTGTTCACACTGGAGAGGTTTAAGGTTGATTTTCCTGTGACTCCACAAGTATTACACTGCAGACAGAAGCAGACAAACCCCTCAGCTATCAAAAAGACTTACTGGCAACGGCCATATTGCATTACACTGCTGTGTTTCCTCCTGAGCCCAGTGGAACTACATATAGAAAAAGGACAAAATAAATCAGAATCTGGCTTGTCAGGTGTACCTGATAAACTCGTAACGCAGTGTACTGTATGTGTACTGAATCAAACTCAGACTATATACCTATGTATCTATTCAATCTACATTCAGGTTGTTTTCTGTTTGAAACACCTGAACTATTAGGTTCAGTGCAAATCACTGCCAGAGTAGAATATGTTGCATTGCTGCATGCACCAACACGTATAATGTAAGATTGCCTTGTGCTTGGACATGAGCTTCAACAGCACAGCTGACTGTCTGCGAATGGGAAGTCAGGGAGGGATCATGTTTTTGTCACTGCACTAGTGACTCCCACTGGATGGGGGGCCCTTTTACCAGTGGGACATGGAACTTGGACAACAAGCACAGTACACCCTCCCTCTCAGTGCAGTAGAGTGAGCAGGGTGAAGGACTGCGGTGCGGGGGGGGAATGGGTCTTTTCAACTGGAACATGTTTGGGTGAAAGCTATAAAACTTTACACATTTTCCAGAAAAGACACTCACTCCTAAGTGCTACAACCCCATGTGACTGGCAGTGATTCAATGGTGGACTCCCCTGGAGCTGTTAGAAGGAGCAGGGGCCGTCACCATGGTGTTGCTCCACGTATAGAAAGAGCACTCCACAGGTTTACCTGCACCTTTATCACGGCAAGTTGAAAAGTAGAAAATGTCAAACAGTTGCATTACAATGCAACTGACTGGTGTGTTATGCTAGTAGCAGCTAATGTGACCTAGCCTGCAGCAGAGAGCAGCTCCAGAGGTCCTGTAAGATCACTTCTTTTCTAACTCCACACCTCCACACTTATTTACTTTTCAAACTTGTTTTCTTCAGACAAATGCCACAAGAGTAAATTTACTATTTACCAGAGCAGAAAGCAGTGCTTCTATTTCCTGAAAAGGTTGACCCTATATATTTATGAGCTACAGAAAACACAATTAACCGTGTTGCCAATGGGAAGCCAGTGAGGGATCATGTCCTCGTCACTGCACTAGTGCCTCCTGCTGGTGACAGAGGTCAGAAGGATGCAGGAGGACATCAGACAGCACTATTTATCTCAGAGGAGTGTGGAGATGGCATCTCCCATTGGTGACCATATCATCATCTGTTAGTATCCATCCCCTCATCCATGTTCTCTATCTGCCTATCCTCTTCAACTTCATGGGTATTTTAACTCTTGTTTACACACAAGTCTCAGGTTATGTTTGAAGGCCATTCATAGAATCAACAGCACATAAATAATCTCCATCATCTGACAAGAGGTCACAGTCAGAGTTCTGTGATAAATACCCCCTATCTACATCCTCGTCTTCTCCTAAAGTAACAAGTGTTTCAGCCCCCGAACACGCCTCTCCGGAGCTTGGTTACTGGCTCATAAACTATGTATGGTTCCTCCTTATCTGCCTCGGGCTTGCTTGTACTGCACCAATGAATAGTTCATCACTTGGGTTGCCGTTGTATTCCTGCCATCTATTTCCCTGCCTTTTTACGACAGTCTGGGTGACATCGCTGCAAAGCTCTACCTTTGCCCAAGGACACAGTGTGACAATAAGATTAGGGAGCCGTGCCCGGCAGCTAAGTGAGTTGAGTCTGTTGCATGGCTCTGTGTGTGTGTGTGTGTGTGTGTGTGTGTGTGTGTGTGTGTGTGTGTGTGTGCCTACCCCTCTGTCGTGACAGCGTACAATGCAAGTCTCCAGCTCGGTAAAAGAGGCATTTTGGCATCGGCGGTCTCTGCACACCTGTGGCAACACAAGCAGAATGATCACATACTGTGTTAGAGATTACAGTGCGCACACACACACACACACACACACACACACACACACACACACACACACACACACACACACACACACACACAGACTTTGATCTGCCTTCTCCAGTGCCCTTGGGCTTTGGAGCAACCTGCCTGAGGAGCTCGGCCGAGCAGCACCACTATCCTGTTTTAAATCACTTCCAACTTGTACTAATGTTTATTGAGCTGCTTTTATCAAACATATTTAGTCTCTTCTGCTGCTCGGGTACTCATTTTAATAAGCATCTACATCAATAATGGAGTGGCTCTTTGTTTGATAAGAAGTTTGTACCTTAACTTTGTTAGGACAGACACAAAGGGAACATGTAGAAGCAGACTTTAGGGCCAGTCGGTGACACTGATCTGGGGTCAGAGACTAACAGGATGGGAAAGAGCTGAAGGAGTTAAAAACACAGATCATAGAGCCTGCTGAAGAAACACCGTCTTCTAATTCCAACCAACAGCCAACAATTCATAAATCCAAACCATCAAAAGAAACTCTTCTATAATAATAATAATAATAATAATTATAATAAAGCTTTATCTCTATGGCACCTTCTATACATGACATGCAGCTAAAAGTGCTTTACATAAAAAGTAAAAATAAAAACAGGAAAAAGTAACCAGGTGGGGTTGAAGTGCTTAGCGATGTAAAAGAACAACTGATGAAAAGACATTTAAAGACATACAACGTCATTCAGAGACGGCATGTGGGACTCCATGTGGGACTCCATGTGGGACTCCATGTGGGACTCCAGCTAGAGAAAGTCTTTAAAGATATCTATTTTTAAATGCTGTTTTAAAATGTCATCAGAGCCTCAGCTGCTCCTCAGTTTGGGAGCACGGCTGAAAAAAGCTGCATCTCGTCATTTCTTTTTGTTTGTTTAGAGAATCCAGAAAAGGAGCGATAGGAGATCTACGGGCTGGTGATGTAGGCTGGTCCTAAGGTGGGCAGAGCTCTGTGTACAAGGTAAGACCCTCAAAGGACTTTTTAAGGACCAGTAAAACATTGCAGTAGTCTAATCTACTTGAAGTGAAAGCATCAATTAATTTTTCAGCATCTTGCTGGATCAAGAATGTCTTGCTGAGTAAAAGTCTGGAAAACAGGGAGAGCTGGATGAAGGTGTGAACTTCAAAAAACACAGGTAAACAAACAAAACAAGCAAGAGACACATTTACAGATCTGCAGCATAGAAATACACTAACATGATAAAATGCAAATATGGTGGCATCAATTTACATGCAGAACAGGTTTTACTATATGATGGTATGAATTATCTTTATTAAATACAGTCAAATATACTTTACGTTGCTTTTTAATTGATGGTTTAGCATTCACAATATGTGCAATATGTGTACGTTGTCTGGAATGCAGAAGAAGTCCTATTCTTTCTGTTTTCAGGCATAAACAGGGCAGTCCTTTTATTTGTATCATACATCAGTCATTTTTTAAATTCTAAGAGAAGTAACAGATAGTTAGCACATTTACTGAAATAATTCATGCCTTTACTAATTTATATTTATTACTTAAAACCATTTGAAGGCCAAACAGATCAGGTGTGTGTTGATGACACAGCGACAGACCTACAACATGATTGTCTGCCAAGGGACTGATCCTAAGTATATCCACCGGCTGGAGAATTAAGAGTCTATTGGCGGCACTTTAATAATTTTGATCTTGTATCTGTATAACTCTTTTGTCTGGTTGATTTTCTTCCTGTATCAATCTGTTCATCTTCTATTCTTCACAGAGGGTATAAGACTGAAACCTTGCAGTGCTGTTGTAGAAACATTCTAAAGCTTGTGACTCATGTGTTCTGGGTTAGAGGCAAACAACAGCAGTAACTTGTCTTCTCTTGAAGAATGCAGGTCATAATTCAGCACTTGTTCGTGTAGAACTCCGTCCCTGCGTTGTATTACTGGTATTAGTACTTGCATTAGTACTGTATCTCTGCTGCGCCTGCTGTTGTTGCTTCACTATTGTTTGCACAGGAATCAATTTAAGCCTAAGTGAATGTGTGACTGTGTGATTAGAGGCAGCAGCTTTATGCTATGTGTGCATTTATTGCTGAGAAGAGGCCCGTTCAATATGATGACTCAGAATTCATCACGCTGGATGGCAGACAATATTCTCTGCTGCCTATTTATAATATATTACTCATGCAGCACTATTCAGTCCTTTCAGCGCGTCCACACAATAGCTGGACCGGAATCCAAGTGGTTGACTGTGCTGCAGAGGGAAAGCAATATAGACAGGCTGAGAAATAGAATTTACTGCTGGAATGGAGGAGACTGCAGATACTCCTGTGTCTGTCTGTGTCTGTGTGTGTGTGTGTGTGTGTGTGTGTGTGTGTGTGTGTGTTTTCATACATATGTATTTCACATGCATAATTCAGCCCTTATTTTGTATGATTTTTGTGTGTGTCTGTAGGTGGGTTTGCTCAGAAATTTATATTCCACTCAGCATCTGACTTCCAAATCAGTGTCAGAAGAAAAGTGCCTTAAACAAACAGCAGAGACAGAGCAGACCTACTGGGGCCCTGTGACATTTAGTTTTGTAGGAAGAGGTTATGAAATGTTAGAAAAGCTGTATAATTTATGCAGAAGGAGAATATTGGTGACTAATAGTAATGGGAACACATATATATGATGACTATCTCTACTTGGAGTAAATTCAATTCTTTCTGCACAGGTTCCTCTACTTGGACTACGTGAAACGGTCCAGTCAAAGGGCCACAACAGAGGAGGTGTGAGGGCCATACAACCAACATGTTGGAGTTAAGCTTCAAAAGTTGTTCCAAAAAAAGTCAACATTTGAATCAAGAATGCCACGTCTTGTTGGATTCACACAGGTTCAGCTTTATATGTCTAAAGTGGCAATAGACAAGTTTTGCTTTAGCTTATCATTATGAAATAAATGCTGATTGCTCAATAAAATGGCTCAAGAGTAACGACACCATCTGCGTTTGGATTGGTTCCCTACAAGCCTGGCGGTCACTGTGCCTCCTGGTCCGATCTCCTGTGAAGGTGTAGGCTCCGTTTGTGGCACAGAGGAAGTTCCTCAACCCTCGTGCAACCAAAACAGGAAGAGGAGGCGCTTTTCTTTTCCCCTGTAGCTGTCGGTAGCTATCCCCAGCTACTAAAGAGTACCCAGTTACATCCCTTACACCAGTGGTTCTCAACTGGTCTGGCTGTGGGACCCACCATCACCCCTTAATGACAAGCCGCGACCCAACCCCCCCCCCCCATATCTTATGTAGTCGGTGTCGTACTTACGTTTCGCCATGTTTGAATAGAAAACTAATTTCGCGGGTCACGGTGTTCTTCTATGCTGTAAAATGGCAGGGGGTACGTGAAGATTTAAAAAAATATTTAAAATTATCATTGATTAAAAAATCCTTTAAAAATATTTATTTAATACATTTTCAATAAAATATAAGTGCAAGTTCATAAGCTGAATTTTATATTCAGTAGGCTATTCAATTTCATTATCCTAAAAACCCAGAGTCTCCCCCATATCAGGATGGTTTGACCCAACCTGGCACACGCCCCCTGTCATCACCTGTCAATCACTGCTGCCTTGAAAAGGTCAAACAAAGTGGAACGTAGCAGCAATGCTGCTGAAAACATGGAGGACCAGAGCAAAACAAGTGGAAACCAGAGCCGGCAAAAAAGTGTGAATAGACGACACTCCGCTGCATAAAAAGTCCCCTTCAAAATAAAACCACAGGATAAAAAAAAAAGAATTTTTTTTTTTTTTTTTTAATCCAATTTCTTTTTGCCCAGGCAAAGGCCCGTGAAAACGGGTCCGCGACCCGAGAATCACTGCCTTACACTGACTATCCCCAGTAGCGGACATGGCCGACGGTGGAACAACTGTTTAAAAGGATGTGCAGTGTGCCCCGTGTTGATGGTAGGAGGCTCTGAGGACTACACAAAGCCAAGCAGTTGTCTCTGCGACAGCGGCGCCAGTAATAATACAGTAAGGGTGTCAAGTGCAGACTCTCATGTGGACACAGAGTTCTGATCTGGCACATCCGAGCCCAGCAGTCACATTAAATAGTGCAAAGTGTAACCACAGCCTCAGCTTTTCTTCTGTTTCAGACGGGACAGGAATTGTGGGCAGAGAGGAGGGGACCCGAAATGGTGAAACAAAGACATATGATTGGTTAAAGCCAGCTCAAGTTTGAGTAGTAGCACGTCACACCCCGTCATGTTGCGTCACAGAGGGGGAAAATACAAAACAGTAACTATAGATTTTTTGGGCTTTGGAACCTCCAGATATCCTGGAACCGTAGCCCAGGCAACAGTACACATTATGCATCTACACAAGTCAGAGCCCTTACCTGAACACACACTACGGTAGCCTGTACACACAGGACCACAGTAGCAAAGAACAAACCAACAAACTTGAGTGGAGATCCAAAAGAAAGATTTGTCTGGAGAAGAGGGGGTGTAGAAACACTGCTTTTTATTGGCTTGAGAACACAGCTTTGACTCCTTTGAGACTAAGATGTGTTGGGCTGCCAGTGGCTTTCTCCCTTAACCCTCATTCAGTCACAGGCCAGTTCAACACACCAGGCAGGTGATCGTGTACTCGGATGGTGGCCAGTAATTGTTGAGTCAAGGGATAAAAAAACAACTCTTAATACTATGGTCCTTCCATGCTGTGGTGCAGGGAAACTCTACTTATTCACTCAGAACAACGGGTATGTGTCACACCACTGGTCATATGTATACATATACATGGGTTAAATCACGTCATTGACTGAACCAACCTTGCCCTCTCCACACTTGGTGCCGGTCATGACGAGGCCGGGGTCGGGCAGGTCCCCCTGGCCGTCCTGGGTGCTGTAGACATAGGTGCCGCGGCACTTCACCTCAATGCCGCCTGTCCTGATGGTGGTGTCGATGGACACGGCGTTGGTGCCTTTGGGCTTCTTGGCAGCACTGTGGCACTGGATCTTACCACACTTTGCATCACTGGGCGGAGACACAAGCACACTCCTTTTTAAAGGTGAAGTCATCGGAGCTCCAGGTTCATTCACACGGTCACTTGGGAGTCCAGATACACTGAGAACAATAAGTATCAGCCGCAGTTTGACTTCTGCCAGTGGGTCTGTGTTGAAGGATCAAAGGATCCAGCACATGATGGCAGCTGCTTTTTGTTATTCATGCTGAGGTTTACGCGACTCATCGAAGAGGGCCAAACAAACCATAATTCATAATTTAAACCCTGATACCTCTTCTTCCTGAGAGCTCAACTGTTGTCCAAGAACACTTCAATGAGCCACTCTGTGTCACTGGGTGACATGTTCCTCCATCCAACACACACAAAGTCCTGCTGCCACAAATTATCACTCGAGCAAAAAATGTGGATTAATCCGCAATTAATGCTAATAGTCCCCAACAAATGCACTACTTCTTCCTGTTTAAGTAACGTTTGATAAAAACTACAAGGCCCAGTGGTTTTAGGATATGAATGAGCCTTTTTAAAACTAGAATAACCAAACAACAAAAGTGTTTTCTGTGAGGTCACAGTGACATTGACCTTTGACCACCAGACTCCAATCAGTTCATCCTTGAGTCCAAGGGGATGTTTGTACCAAATTTGAAGAAATTCCCAGAGGTTGAGAATAAACCAGACGTACATACGTATAAAATAATAGACGGACAACCTGAAAGCCTAATGGAACATTATAAAAACGTAATGAAATATTTGTGAGGCATTTTTGAAGATTTCTATCTTCAGTAGGAACCAATGGGCTTGGGGCTGAGAGCTACAAGCAGGTTAGGTAAGTTATAAAGTCCTGAGGAATGGACTCACACAGTGTTGGTTTTGGTCTAGTATCACCAGCATAGTCCTTTAAGGTGTGTCTAGAAGGTTGTGTTTGGCTTTGCCTTCTTCCAGTAATGTGTCAGTATTTACTGGCCATACAGCCAATGTACCTTCTGTACAGATGTTAGCTGTGTGTTGACAGCTCAGCCTCAGACTGACCTCAGAACCCAGGAACTCCAGTAGAGTCATAAAGTGTCAGGATGAATGTACATTGGTCATGGACGCATGGTTCATTATTTCATTTATCTATTTTTTTTTCAAACGAAGAGAATAACAGAATGGCGGGCAGCTAGCAGCTCTGTGTACATTATTCACATCTCTTAACAACAGGTAGATGTGTATTTGCATTTACATATCCTCTAATCACTCTGTGGCCAGAAAACACTCTAATGACTCCTGTGGGACGCCATAATGGATTTGGGCACTGGTGGATCATACAAGGTAGCCGTCAACCAATTTAATCCACAGCCTGATTTACATAGCTAAGTCACTAATTTGGCTGCGTAATTATCTCTGGCGCAGTGCCATGGAAACTCAGAGGCCATGTGTTGACAGTGTAGAGGGCCTGACTCTGTGTGTGTGTTAGGATGAATGATGAAACACAGTTCAGTTCAGTGTGCTTAAATGTTCGCATGATGACAACGAGACAATAGAAGTGTCCTGTAATAGTAGGACTTTTGTTATCATTTCATTACAGCTACAAGGAGCTTTAAGTTTGTATTGATTACGCGGTGCCTGTGGACAGAAGTGGTGGTGTTTCGAGGACCAGAGTCCCTTAAGAACACCTCTCATTTGACTGCAGCAGGGTCTGACAGTCTGCCCCGATCAGTCTTGGTTCTGGTTCCAAGAACCTTCCGTCCCTCCAGCGATACGGCATAGGTCTCCAGCGGAAAACTGAATATGGCCTTATAAAATCTTTAGGGCTAATGTGTTGAAAATGACTCTACTTCTACTATAAGAAAAAGCACTGCTCTAGACTGTATTCTATGGAGTAGAATGTTTTTTTGGTATGTTTTTATGTGTGTTTGGATGTGTCAGTATCACCGGCAGCATCTCTTACCTTTTCTCACACTTCATGTAGTTGCCATGTTCATCTTTCCCACAGTTCCCAAAGGCGTTCCCCGCTGCATTGACATCTTCAAAGCAGGCATCGTGAGCTGGTCGGGCTCCTGGAAACACAACATATCCCATCAGCCCCCTGGATGTGAAGGTGTGTGAGTGCATTAGTCGAGACGGGAGGAAATGAGGGCGTGGCTCCATGTTTGAGTGTCACAGAGGGCAGTTCTCAGCAATATTGTGAAGGTGACAGAAGGAGGATTTGACAATTTGGCGGATATGGGACTCGAGGGATAGGGGGGCGTCATGGATCACGCCAAGGTTGTGAGCCTGGGGAGGTGACAGAGGAGTGGTTATGTAGCAAGATGAAGTATGATCTGTTCCTGAGGTAGGACCCCAGCCATTTGACAGCAGGGGGGGGGGATCTGAGATCTCAAGAACAGAGCTGAAGAAAGAATATGGTGAGAAAGAAAATGTCATCTTTAAAGAAAAGTTGCACTATTTTGAGAATAAAATTATTCACTTAATTTATATTTTATTGATTATTTATAAAATAACAAAATGTGTCCTTATGGCTTTTTCACTTAATATTATAACACTGTTCTCATTTTCTCTCTGAGCAGTGGCACTGTAACTCTCCCAGCAAAAGGGCTTGTTTTAAGTCTTTGTGAAAATAATAATATTAATAATAAAGCAGAACAATTAAATATGAGAATGCACATGCAAAGTCAACGTGCTGCTTTCGTCTATTGTGCTGCTGCACAGACACCGTCATGCTCGGGAACATCGCAGAGGGAAATGGAACAAATCCGTGTGTCTTTGAAGAGGTCTTATTTTGACAGACAGCTGGTATTGTTCCCTGCAGTAAGAAACACTCGGCCTTCTAAGCGCTGGCTGTTGTTTGAAGCAGTTTCTTTGCACCAACACTGATTGAAACACAAGCCCTGACAGTTTTAAACCTTTGTTTAAACAAAGGCTGAGCACTGGTCTGGGGGCATGCGTGCCCCTATGGAGAGAGCCTCTCCTCACCGTAGCCCCAGAGCTGCAGGCACTGCTGCTCGTGGGTGAGGCACATGCCGTTGTAGCAGTAGGCCACTCCGTACTGACAGGAGGAGCCGTCCAGCAGGTAGACGTTGGCGGGACAGTAAGGGGAGGCCCCGGTGCAGTACTCTGGCAGGTCACACGCCCCCGCTGGCCCCCGGCACATGGTCCCCGCCTGCTTCAACTGGCAGAGACAGGGAACAAGCAGTGAGAGGGGGAGGGCACAGGACGTCCCGAACAACGTGAAGATCCCGTCTGGTGTGGTGAAGCTCACAGGAATGATGCGTACTGGACCCACAATTCGTTGTAAAAAAAAGGTTTAGAGACCATTCTTTGTTCTGTGTGTGTCAATGGTGAATATCCCCTACAAATGAGCATTTAGTAAATTATCTCAAACGTCATTTTCCAGGACAGGATTACTGGTCGGAATCTTTATAGAAAATGAAATTAAGACACAAAGTCTATTCTACACTACAGCAGAGGGGATGGGAGGAGAGGGGGTCAATAAGAGCCCATCAGCTCGTTTATGCATGTTTTTGGAGATGGCAAAGCATAAACGGTCAGAGATGAATAACATAGCATCAGTAGAAATATATGGACAAAACTAAGACGACATAAGCACTGTAGTATTATTAAATACAACACCCTGTAGTGTTATGTAACTGTGAGGTGGGCAGGTGGTGACATCTTTACAAACTTACAAAGTCTGTGCTTTGTTCAGCCCTGCAGAAGTTTCAAAAGATGCTCAACATGTCAGGATTTTCAAACATCTAGTATATCTGTATTTAATAATATTTTTTTTTACCACTTGGTGGCAGCAAACCAGGCAGACAACACAACATCTGGCATTGTTGACTGAGCCCACATCCACCTGATGAATAAAAGTCAAATATTTTCTCTCCTAGCTCTGGTTTGGTCTCCACCAACTCCTGAGAACAACATCTGCCTCTTTAGCTGCTAAACGCTCCACTATGTCCACCAGCTGGTCTCTAGTTGGTCCCTAGCTGGTCCCTAGCTGGTCCCTAGCTGGTCTCTAGCTGGTCCCTAGCTGGTCTCTAGCTGGTCCCTAGATGGTCTCTAGCTGGTCCTAGCTGGTCTCTAGCTGGTCCCTAGCTGGTCTCTAGCTGGTCCCTAGCTGGTCCCTAGCTGGTCTCTAGCTGGTCCCTAGCTGGTCCCTAGCTGGTCTCTAGCTGGTCCCTAGCTGGTCCCTAGCTGGTCTCTAGCTGGTCCCTAGCTGGTCTCTAGCTGGTCCCTAGATGGTCTCTAGCTGGTCCCTAGCTGGTCTCTAGCTGGTCCCTAGCTGGTCTCTAGCTGGTCCCTAGCTGGTCCCTAGCTGGTCTCTAGCTGGTCCCTAGCTGGTCCCTAGCTGGTCTCTAGCTGGTCCCTAGCTGGTCCCTAGCTGGTCTCTAGCTGGTCCCTAGCTGGTCTGCCTGCTGTTGAGCAGGTGGAGCACAGTGGCTCCATCAGAAAACTTCTCCTTAGAGTTTCACTCTGACCTACACCAGTACACATTACTCAGTCATGTGATCTATAGAATAACATTCACCAGTGCAGCTATAAGGGGACCTTTGAAAGGAATCTAAACAGGCATTTTAAGTTTGAGA
This sequence comes from Ophiodon elongatus, assembly GCA_016806645.1. Lineage (NCBI taxonomy): Eukaryota > Metazoa > Chordata > Actinopteri > Perciformes > Hexagrammidae > Ophiodon > Ophiodon elongatus. Next base: position 75,746 of record JACSYO010001557.1, read on the forward strand.
AAAATAAATGGAATAAAACGTAAAAAGTATTAATATGTAATGTAATGTATTAATAAAATAGCAGCCGTAGCAGTAGAACTGAAGAAAAGTATACAATATATAAAAATATGCTAGACTATAATAATATGGAATTGGTAGAAGAATACGAATACATCCCATAAACAGCCTATAGAAAATGTGTGTAGAAAGATAAACAATATTGCAATGTTGACTGAGAGAAAGAGCAACTCCTCTTCTGCACACAGCACAGAGGTTAATTCCATCTTCAGCAGTTTGACTCCTCTGTCAGGTTGGAGCTCAGCAGGCTCTGGTTCACTCTCAGGCTTTTACGATGGCATCAGGATTTGCATGTGTACAGTGAGATGGAAGTGGAGGTGTGAGCCTGCTGTGATGGGAGCTGACACAAGCTGTGGGTACAGCATGTCAACACGCTGACATGCTGACTGACAGTCAACTAATGATACTGAACTGCCGTGTGTGTGTGTGTGTGTGTGTGTGTGTGTGTGTGTGTGTGTGTGTGTGTGTGTGTGTGTGTGTGTGTGTGTGTGTGTGGTTCTTACTTTGCAGCCCTCACAGCACACTCCATGGGCACACTGAGCCTCCGCCTTCAGGGTGCAATTATTGGCATTGCAGCAATCATTGGTGCATTCCTGTCACACAGACACACACACACACACACACACACACACACACACACACACACACACACACACACACACACGTTATCACAGGTAAGTCAAATCAAACCAAACGCAGAATGCCTTAAAGCTACACACACACACACACACACACACACACACACACACACACACACACACACACACACACACACACTCTTGGTCCACCTTACTTCACCTCCTCTTCATTATCACACATCAAATGTTATATGTTATATGTGTAATGTTATAAAGTATTTAATCATTTTCATATATCGGTTGTAGACCATTTATAAGAACTGTGTTTGGGTTGTGAAAAAGAAGGTTAATAAAGGTGTTCGTCATTAATGCAGGGTAATAAACAATCTGGTTAGCAGTTATAAATAAAAGTTATTGAATCTTCAATAAGGGCTAATAAAAATCAGGTCTGCAGTTATGAATGCTAATAAGACATTAATTAAGTACAATACACATCAAGTCAGCAGTTATTACTGTTATTAAATAATTAACTAAGGAAAACAAACATTAAGTCAGCTGTTTAGTAAGACATTAATACAAGTAATAAAGCATTTTGCTAACAGTTATACATGTTAGTTAGTCATTAAGTGTGGCAGAAATTGAGAAAAAGATTTTGAAATTGAAAGCAGTTGTGAAAGGTTAGAATTCCATCAATTATGAAAGATAATAAATATTAAGTCAGCAGATCAACAGTCATTTATGAAGGGTAACAACGTAGATCAGTAGTCAGTCAGCTAACCAGTTGACCACGTTCACATGCACTCACATGCACTAACATGCACTAACATGCACTCACATGCACTAACATGCACTCACATGCACTAACATGCACTCACATGCACTAACATGCACTCACATGCACTAACAGGCCACGTCAACAGAGCAAAGAGAAGCCTGGACAACAACACACACAGATGGAGAGACTTCATCCTTGGCTCAGGCAGACATTAATCCACTATATGTTTACATAGATAAGATTGTTTGCTGCTATGTTAATGTTCATAATGTTAAATATAGCTCCTTTGATGACGGCTAACAACATAAGTCAGAAGTTATAAATGTTAATAAGTTACTAATAAAGTGTAAGTTGTCAGTTATAAATGTAATAAGTCAGCAGTCTGGATGTTTATGAGTCATTAATAAATGCTCCTAAGCCATCAAGTCAGCAGTGAACATTAGTTCGTTAGTAAATGTTAGTAAGCAATCTCAAAGGGAAATAAACAATAGTGAGTTTTAAATAAATGCTAATAACAGCAGTTAGAAATGCTACTGAGTCTTTTAAGTATGCAGTTGTGAATGTTAATAAACACATTATCTCCAGATGCCCTGCAGCACCATCACCATCACCATCATCATCATCATCATCATCACCATCATCATCATCATCATCATCACCATCACCATCATCACCATCATCATCAGCAGTTCCAGACAATTGATAACTGTGAATGACAAGTCACACTTTCACCAGATGTTGTCAGGAACAAGAATCATCAGATGTGATTTTGCTGCTGCTCCTGTGTCATCCAGAAAGAAAGCTTCTACTGTTGCCATGGCGCCCTCTGCCAAGACACTCCAAACAAATGTGGGAGTTTACTCAAGCCAGAGACAAAAAGCCAAGTATACCGGGGGGGGGATAATGGGTGAACGCAACACAAGGGGAGAAGGCTCTGACTCGGGAGTCGTGTGAAGTTTGAGACGTCTCTCTGTGACTTCCCACAAACCCACTTTCCTGACAACACTGACATTTTCAAAATAAAAAACTTTGCCTTCCAAGCTTTACTTTAAAATAATGGTTGTTGAAAAAGATTTGGTTTTGAAAGGTGAGTTTCATGATTCTGACATCCTTTCTAAAATAACAAATAAAAAAGAGCATTGCGTCTGGTTCACAGTCTGGAACTCCAGTATGTGTCATGCGTGTCATCCGTCTGGAAACCACGAGGTGAGCCCATTAGGCCGCGTGGTGGCTGGTCTCCTTGTCAGGAGCCGGGCCCGACTGTCAGCTCTGCTCTGATGGGAGTCACAACAGACCAGCTAACAATTAGCTTCTCCTGGTTCAATCTGCTCTGCTCCAACCAAAGGAGCCTCTCCTCACCGCCGGGCTTATTGAGGGAAAACACTCCACCGGGATTTGGGGAAACTTTAAGTAATCGCTCAGCTGTGTTGTACGAAGGCAACGCAGAGCACATCATTGATCTACGCTACCTAGAACCGGAGGTGGAAGAGCAAAAACAGCTGCTTTTTCCACCAGTGACTTTTGAAAATGAACAGAAAATAAACAGATAGATCATGTTCACTTAATGTCATACTTAACATACTGTATATTATATAAGAGAAGCTCTTAGTTCACGGACGTTGAAACTCCTTCTTCTTATTTCTATTTGGGATAAACATAGTCCAGGTTTTGGCACTGCAGTTCCCATCATGCTTTGGGTCATGCAAACGGGGAGTAAATGTTACCGACTGCACTTACTGGCTGTTTACAGACTTCAACCACATCGCAGTCTTCATCAGCAGTTTGAAAACTATTTCCTCAAGCTACTATTTCCAATATTTTAGAGCTGATATGAGTGAAGTAAAGTCTCTCTCAACAGAGTAACAGATTAAAGGAATAGTTCATCTGCTTCCAGGTGAGAACAGTGAGATGAGAAGATGGATATCTTGTTCAATCATTGTAAAAACAGAAATGTAGAAATGACAATTTGTGGTTTTAGAGGGAGTTAATTCAATTCAATTCAATTCATTTTGTATAGCCCAAAATCACAAATTGTCCTCGGAGGGCTTTACAGTCTGTACACATACGCCCTCCCCTGTCCCGGTAGCAGTGGCTGTGTGCAGATTCCTGGAGTCACATTGACACACCGAGAGACTAGACAATATTTTTAGTAGAAATATTAAGTGTCATAAACTGGAAATACTTAAGTACAAGTTCCTCAAAACTGTTTCTACGTCATCATACCATATGGAAAGGAATGAAAATTAAAGAGTGTGGAGAAAAGTGTTAAAAGACCTAAAACACCACAGCATGGAGTAAATGGAGAAAACATAGAAAAACAGCAGCGTGGTTGTTTCATGGGTTGTGGTAGTTGTGACTAAATATTAATATAAATGTTCTCACATCAGGTTCTCCACAGTCACACTCTTCTCCGTCCTCCACGAAGCCGTTACCACACTTCTTGCCCCCCACCAGGTCCTTCATGTTGGGCATGTTGAAGAGACACATGCCCCCTCCCTTCTGGAAGTAGCTGTCCAGGTCACGTTTGCTGCAGCGACTGAAGACGCGGGGGAATGGATGCCTGGAGGGGGACAGTTACACTTTTGAGAAGGGAAATTTGAAGCATGTATTCCATAAAATATTCTTTTCTTGCTTTGCTTTGCTGGGATGCAACAGTAGTTCATTGTGTTTCTATTGAGACACATTGAAGTGCTGTAGGACAACACACAAAGACTTTCACTGCAGGGAAATGCTTCCTTTCATTCCCTTTTATTCATGCGCTATTGTAAAGGACAACACTGGGAAACTGGTGATTAAAAATCAATGATGATCATAAAAAAGTAGAACAAAAGTTTGTGCTTTAATATCTGAGAGAAATCCAATATCTCTCGTGACAAGACGAGTCCTCTAGGCAGCCGCATTGATATGTATTTTGTTTTTCCCCCTTTCATATGTGAAGCTGTTGGCTGAGTGGAAGCAGGTTTGTGGCTCCGTGCTGGAGGCTCACCCGGTGGCGGCGGCCATCACGCAGCCGCCCTGCTCGGCGCTGGCCTCCACGCAGCAGCCGTCGTGGTCGTGGCTCATGCCGAAGTTGTGTCCGATCTCGTGGGCCATGGTGGCTGCGGCGCCGATGGACACCTCCGAATGGTCCTGTGGGGGAACGGAGGGAGGTCACTTTATTGGGCTGACAGCGTCACGTGGCTGCATGAATGCAAACATACAGATACATAGTACATATTTCATACAGGAGCATGTTTTTTCATTAGTGCCAGGCAATTTATGAGCTTTCTCCTCCGGCGTATGTATTAATTAGTCTACAGTAATCAAGTGGTCATCAAGCATGGATCTATTTAGAATTATGCACAATCTCAACCATAAGCAAAATCATAAAGGCCAAGAAGTTTTTTGGTTTACATTTTGGGAAAAAAGTGTCTTTTTCTAAATGTAAAAACAAAAATGTTAAAATAGTTTTTTATTGATTTTACATCAGTCTAGTTAATAATAAACAGTGACATATCTAAGACCACAAATTCCTCCAACAAACCAAAAAACTAAATTACAAACAGAAATCAAGAGAGGGAAACATAGGAAACATAGGTACATTCATCAGACATTAGCGGAGAGAAGGAATAAAATAAATACATTTTAAATCTTTATTTTTTTAATTGGGGTTTGGTCATTTTTTAATCTAGGTGTCATCCAGATGGATGTTAGCCTTGGCAGTTTATATTGTCATGCATTCAGTACGTATAATACTTATTTGCAATGATAAAATTACCATAATAATTGCCTCAGACTGAACCTGCAGGGACACGTTTCTGCTGTGTTTCTTTGTGTTTTCATATTGATTTTTTTCTTTTCTTTTCTTGACCTGATAAAAAGGTTCTTTCAGAGGAGAATCATTCAGACTCCTACGGGCCCAAAGAGTAAAGCCCATAATGAGTACATGTGTTTGAAGAGGCTACATGCTGGAAGAGAGGAGCAGCCACATGGTCCTCGTTCCAGAGGCAGAAAGGTCAAACCCACGAGAGCAGCGCTGTGTGAGCACACAGCCGCACACACATTCTTCAGATGTATTTAGCTCCTCTGTGATCCGCTGACAGCTGTCATTCACTCTTAGCTCTGCTTCTGAATTATGCATACTGTATGAAACGGGGCCGCGTTAACCGTCTGCAAGCGCCGACATGCTGCAGTGGAATCCTTCACATGCCATTGAGCTCTCTGGGGCCCAGCCGACAAGCCTGTGCTGGTTCTGTGCTGGTTCTGTGTTGTTTCTGTGTTGGTTCTGTGCTGGTTCTGTGTTGGTTCTGTGTTGGTTCTGTGCTGTTTCTGTGTTGGTTCTGTGTTGGTTCTGGGCTGGTTCTGTGTTGGTTCTGTGCTGGTTCTGTGTTGGTTCTGGGCTGGTTCTGTGTTGGTTCTGTGTTGTTTCTGTGTTGGTTCTGTGTTGGTTCTGTGCTGGTTCTGTGTTGTTTCTGTGTTGGTTCTGTGTTGGTTCTGTGTTGTTTCTGTGCTGGTTCTGTGTTGGTTCTGTGTTGGTTCTGTGCTGGTTCTGTGTTGGTTCTGTGTTGTTTCTGTGCTGGTTCTGTGTTGGTTCTGTGTTGTTTCTGTGCTGGTTTTGTGTTGGTTCTGTGTTGTTTCTGTGTTGGTTCTGTGTTGGTTCTGTGCTGGTTCTGTGTTGGTTCTGGGCTGGTTCTGTGTTGGTTCTGTGTTGTTTCTGTGTTGGTTCTGTGTTGGTTCTGTGCTGGTTCTGTGTTGGTTCTGTGCTGGTTCTGTGTTGGTTCTGGGCTGGTTCTGTGTTGGTTCTGTGCTGCTTCTGGGCTGGTTCTGTGCTGGTGCTGTGCTGGTGCTGTGCTGGTGAACCGCAGGACATTTGGATTCCACAGACTAGCGTCGCCCATTAGAAGCTTAATTTGTTGTACATTTACACAAATATCTTCACTAGTAGGATTCTCATAAGAATGTCAAGTTTTATATATATTAATACCTAATTACAACAATACTACTGCTGTCATCGTTGTGCGTCTGTTTCTTGACCAGGTCTGTGAGGACCAGAGGACTGTTTTAATATCTTCTGAAGTGGGGTCTATTACATTATCATTAAGTTCAAGAGTAACGTTATAGGAGTTTTTTTTAATAATTTAAAGTAAATTTATATAATTATGTGACATCTTAATTTCAGTCATAGTGTTATAAGAATCATGTAATGTAATTATGAGAAAATAAATTAAGTTCATTTAGAGCTGAGCTCATTTCTTGTGGTGTGTCTGACTAATGTTTGCTGTGTTGCCGATGTTCAAAGTGATCATTTGAATACTACTTTATGGGCTGATTAGTTTTGGGCATATTTTCCTCTCGAGGTTTGAAGTTGTTTTGGGGTTTTTTGATTTGCTTATGCATGCTAATTATCTGATCACTAGAGATTTACTCAAACTTTGGTTTATGTTTGTTCATGTATGGAAATAAAATGGAATCGAGGTAGTGCTCAGTGGGTTGATCAGAACTTTTTAACTGAACACAGCTGCATGCTGCTGGGAACCAGACGGATGAGAGCCGTGGGACTCAACCAGAACAGTCCAGTTTCTGAGAGTCGGGCTGAACGGAACCGCAGGATGGGGTGACACCTTCCAATGTTAATAAACTAATAAGTATTGATTAGTGCAGCTTTAACCTCTCACCACTGCTTGAGCATCCTCAAACTTTATCAACTCGACCGGTTTTAATTTGAACTTTGACCCCAAATAAAAACCTAAAGCTATTGTAAAATGAAGCAGTGGAGACCAGAAGTCTATATTTTGGAGGACATTCTGCAGACACTAAGGCGTAGACAATCGATAGAAGTTGAATTCAGGATGGGAGAAAATATTGAGGAGAGAGAGTGAGTTTTTATGAGCAGAGCACGGAGAGGAAATGATAGATTGTATTCCCACATACCACGTTGATGCCTCCAGAGTTTTCCAGGCTGCACATCCCCTCCAGCGGTGCCATCCCAATAGTGGTCCCCTTGAAAATCACACCGCTATTGGACACACACACACACACACACATACACACACACACACACACACACACACACACACACACACACACACACACACACACAAATCAGTCAGTCAGACGTGGGAGAGGGCGTGCAAAGAACCCCAATTCACCATTTGGTCTCCTGGCAGTTAACTTGTCACTTAGCATCCCAAAACAAAATCAAGCCTTGTCTGATGAATCAAAACAAAACAGGCCCTTTGGTATCAGCACATCTAATTATCGAGCAAGAGGGGCCAACAGTTTAGTGTGTGTATGCCGGCAGTCAAACTGCGATGCTGTTCGGCCCAATTAAAGCCGGCTGAAGCAAGATCTTTTGCTTAATAAAATCCCTGTTTAACTAATCATTTGTCAATTTATGCACCAACAAAATATGAAATTACCTAACCCCAGAGCTGGGAGTGTTTCTGTCACCAGAGCCGCACAGAGGCTCATCAGGGGACAGGAGGTGTTTCTGGGAGGATGTGGAGTTAATCAGCTTCTTGTTAGCTGAGGTATAGTGATGATGATCAACCCGTGTACTAACCTGTGTGTTAACATCAGGAGGGCGGAAAGTCTGCCGCTTCTCACTCCAAACAAAAACTAAAGCAGCTGCTTTCTCTGGGAGGATGTTCAGTCGGAGGTGGGTAGACTAGCAAGTAAGCAAGCACTGTTCCTCTTTTAGAGACAGAAAGTGTAGAGTAGCAAGTAACTTAGTAAGTAAAAGAGAAAATACCTGCAAATTACTGTCTATTTTCCACTGATTTGTCTTCTATTGATTGTCTTCCAAAGACAAAAGTGAAGTGGTGAACATACGACCGTATTTATGGTCAGTTTGTTATGAAACATCACCAGAATATTGTGAATATTATTAATGTAATTCTAGTCTTAAAAGTACACCAATACACAAAGACATGACATTCATTGCTTGTTGTCTCCAATATTATATTCTGATTTGGCAAATAAATCATTGAATGAGATGTGCATGGACCATGTCTATTATGTCAACAAGTAAATCCACATGTGACAGTGTCCTTCAAATTGGGATATTTCCAGTATAGATGTCCCAGGTCCCAGTTCCCGTCACAGACAGCCACAGATCACATCCAGGCTCGGCCCACTCTGCGCTGTGGTCTGTTCATATGAACTGATAGTGCTGTTGGAAAGACGTGCTCCAACAGGGGAACAAGATAAAAGCCCAGGATGTTTAGTCTCGTCTTCAGGTTCGTCCATTATTGGTCGGATAAAAGAGCACTAGCAGACCACCAGCCTCTTTATGGAGCGTGCACAAACGCGTAAATTAATAAATAAATAAATAAAACTAGCGCAGTGGATGTATCTAAATGTAAAAGAGGAAAAGTAATGATTTTTTCTCTAAAATTCAACTAGTATTCAGCATTAAAACTACTCTAACAAGTACAATCAAAACACTCAAAAAAGTAACTTAAGAACCTGTAAAGGAGTACATGTAACTCGTTACTGCACCTCTGGTGTTAGTGGGGGATTGTCAGGAAAGTGAGAACTGACACATTTAGAGCTTCAGATGGACGCTGTGTTTAATGTCGTGTAATCAATCAAGACACAGATGTTCATTTTCTCAGGTGATCTTATCGTACGTGTTCCCATTTCGATGCCTACAACTCTACAACTTCTATCTTTTTCTGTCTTTAAGTATGGCATACATCCAGCCCTTCTCAAAGAACAGACTGTAAGTCATTCACATATAAGTCAGGATTGGAAACAAGAGTTGCTGCTCTCTGCAAATGTAACAATGTAGTGTTTACAAATGTTAATAGGGGACCAAAATCTTCTGCAGGGGCAGGGTTTATGGTTTTTTTTCTCACTGAGTCTAACATCTTGTTTACAGCAGCTAAAGAGTTACGTTAAGTCAGAACTTGAAATGTATAATTCAGTTTACAGTAACAGATAAGAATGTAAAGCAGGAGCAGTTAAGCGTCTCGTGTAGGCAGATGTAGCAACAGCTGCAGTCCCCTGTCAGAGTCAACGCCGTCTCTGTGCAGCCACAGTGCTGCTGTGCATTTTCAAGAGCAATCTGGAGAGAATTTAGAATTATTTGGTAAGTTTCCACTTCAAGATTCATGTAAATTATGATTTGCAAATACATATTTAATTTGATATGTTTAACAAGTATCTTTGAGCAAGTCCCTGGATTGCATGAGATGAAGTCACATAAGGGAGTTGGTTTCCCTGAACCTGCCACAGCACAGCAACAGGTGGCAGAACTGACAAGAACTAGCAAAAGAGATCCTATTAGCTTCTCTGCACTGGCTTCCTGCAAAATCCAGATTATCATTTTAAATCCTTCTCCCCGCCGACAAAGCACTCAATGGCCTGGCACCATCATATCTTAAAGAGCTTCGGGTACCCTCTTAAACTACTAGAACACTGCGCTCCCAGCATGCAGGGTTACTTGTGGTTCCTTGAGTCACCAAAAGTAGAACGGGGACAAGAGCCTGCAACTACCAAGCTCCTCTCCTGTGGAACCAGCTTCCAGTTTCAGACCGGGGGTCAGACACACTCACCACATTTAAGATTAAAGACTTTCCTCTTTGATAACTCTTATAGGTAGGGCTGGCTCAGGTTTACAGTTAGGGCTGGCTCAGGTTTATAGTTAGGGCTGGCTCAGGTTTACAGTTAGGGCTGGCTCAGGTTTATAGTTAGGGCTGGCTCAGGTTTATAGTTAGGGCTGGCTCAGGTTTATAGTTAGGGCTGGCTCAGGTCTATAGTTAGGGCTGGCTCAGGTTTACAGTTAGGGCTGGCTCAGGTTTATAGTTAGGGCTGGCTCAGGTTTACAGTTAGGGCTGGCTCAGGTTTATAGTTAGGGCTGGCTCAGGTTTACAGTTAGGGCTGTGGCTCAGCAGTTAGGGCTGGCTCAGGTTTACAGTTAGGGCTGGCTCAGGGTTACAGTTAGGGCTGGCTCAGGTTTACAGTTAGGGCTGGCTCAGGTTTACAGTTAGGGCTGGCTCAGGTTTACAGTTAGGGCTGGCTCAGGGTTACAGTTAGGGCTGGCTCAGGTTTATAGTTAGGGCTGGCTCAGGGTTACAGTTAGGGCTGGCTCAGGTTTATAGTTAGGGCTGGCTCAGGTTTACAGTTAGGGCTGGTTCAGGTTTACAGTTAGGGCTGGCTCAGGGTTACAGTTAGGGCTGGCTCAGGGTTACAGTTAGGGCTGGCTCAGGTTTACAGTTAGGGCTGGCTCAGGTTTATAGTTAGGGCTGGCTCCGGTCTATAGTTAGGGCTGGCTCAGGTCTATAGTTAGGGCTGGCTCAGGTTTATAGTTAGGGCTGGCTCAGGTCTATAGTTAGGGCTGGCTCAGGTTTATAGTTAGGGCTGGCTCAGGTTTACAGTTAGGGCTGGCTCAGGTTTATAGTTAGGGCTGGCTCAGGTTTATAGTTAGGGCTGGCTCAGGTTTATAGTTAGGGCTGGCTCAGGTCTATAGTTAGGGCTGGCTCAGGTCTATAGTTAGGGCTGGCTCAGGTTTATAGTTAGGGCTGGCTCAGGTTTATAGTTAGGGCTGGCTCAGGTTTATAGGCTGGCTCAGTTAGGGCTGGCTCAGGTTTATAGTTAGGGCTGGCTCAGGTTTATAGTTAGGGCTGGCTCAGGTTTATAGTTAGGGCTGGCTCAGGTTTACAGTTAGGGCTGGCTCAGGTTTATAGTTAGGGCTGGCTCAGGTTTATAGTTAGGGCTGGCTCAGGTTTACAGTTAGGGCTGGCTCAGGTTTATAGTTAGGGCTGGCTCAGGTTTATAGTTAGGGCTGGCTCAGGTTTATAGTTAGGGCTGGCTCAGGGTTACAGTTAGGGCTGGCTCAGGTTTATAGTTAGGGCTGGCTCAGGTTTATAGTTAGGGCTGGCTCAGGTCTATAGTTAGGGCTGGCTCAGGGTTACAGTTAGGGCTGGCTCAGGTTTATAGTTAGGGCTGGCTCAGGTTTATAGTTAGGGCTGGCTCAGGTCTATAGTTAGGGCTGGCTCAGGTTTATAGTTAGGGCTGGCTCAGGTCTATAGTTAGGGCTGGCTCAGGTCTATAGTTAGGGCTGGCTCAGGTTTATAGTTAGGGCTGGCTCAGGTCTATAGTTAGGGCTGGCTCAGGTTTATAGTTAGGGCTGGCTCAGGTTTATAGTTAGGGCTGGCTCAGGTTTATAGTTAGGGCTGGCTCAGGTCTATAGTTAGGGCTGGCTCAGGGTTACAGTTAGGGCTGGCTCAGGTTTATAGTTAGGGCTGGCTCAGGTTTATAGTTAGGGCTGGCTCAGGTTTATAGTTAGGGCTGGCTCAGGTTTATAGTTAGGGCTGGCTCAGGTCTATAGTTAGGGCTGGCTCAGGTCTATAGTTAGGGCTGGCTCAGGTTTACAGTTAGGGCTGGCTCAGGGTTACAGTTAGGGCTGGCTCAGGTTTACAGTTAGGGCTGGCTCAGGTTTACAGTTAGGGCTGGCTCAGGGTTACAGTTAGGGCTGGCTCAGGTTTACAGTTAGGGCTGGCTCAGGTTTACAGTTAGAGCTGGCTCAGGTTTATAATTAGGGCTGGCTCAGGTCTATAGTTAGGGCTGGCTCAGGTTTATAGTTAGGGCTGGCTCAGGTCTATAGTTAGGGCTGGCTCAGGTCTATAGTTAGCGCTGGCTTAGGTTAATAGTTAGGGCTGGTTCAGGTTTATAGTTAGGGCTGGCTCAGGCTTATAGTTAGGGCTGGCTCAGGTTTATAGTTAGCGCTGGCTTAGGTTAATAGTTAGGGCTGGTTCAGGTTTATAGTTAGGGCTGGCTGAGGCTTATAGTTAGGGCTGGTTCAGGTTTATAGTTAGGGCATGGCTCAGGCTTATAGTTAGGGCTGGTTCAGGTTTATAGTTAGGGCATGGCTCAGGTTTATAGTTAGGGCTGGCTCAGGTTTATAGTTAGGGCTGGCTCAGGCTTATAGTTAGGGCTTGCTTCTTCCCCACAGTCTCCACCCCCTACCCCCCCGTCAAAGATTATTCTTTTTTCCAATGCGAGGGTCCTGGGACAGAGGATGTTGTATGCTGTACAGATTGTAAAGAATTCTGAGGAAAATTTGTGATTCCAGGCTATACAGATAAATTGAATTGAATTTGTGCTTTCTCATCTCAGGTATCCATGGATCATGGTTACACCTGGATTGCGTGCTTGCTGCCGTGGCCCTGCTTGACACCCACTGATACTCTTGTTATTTTCTGTCATATTTCTATTACTATTACTGTTATACATTCAACAGGTTTCTCAGACCTTAGACCTGCAATAACGGATTGTTTCTTTTTTGCCACTTCGGAGCAGAGAATTAAGTTGTCAACACAGCATTGACCTTTTAAGTTGATATAGCAAACTTGTTGGCAAATGAGAGAATTATATGGCCGCTGTAGCTTAGGTGTGATTGTGCGTGAATGTCCATCGCTCACGTCAGCAGCTGGGCGTTGTCGTGTTTCTTGCGGGACTTCAGCTTTTGTCTCCACTGGAGGAAGGACCAGAGGGTGGCGTTTGGCTCCTCGGTGACGATACACTGATCCCTGTCGGTCCAAACCTCCAGGCCGATGAGAGGCACGCGGATGTTTAGAGCCCTGTAGAACTAAACACACAACGAAACAACGTTCCTGCACACACGCAATCTTGTCATAAGCTCCCATAACACAGTCTGGTCACACGAGGCAATTTTCCCCCAATCTCCCCTTAAGGACTATTGAAGGACACTATTGATTGATTCCTGATGAGGCTTCATACACCAGTAGACATTTTGTGTACACTTTTCAATCACTAATTATTTATTTGGAACGTCAACAAACCTCAGAGTTTATTAGTAATAGATGACATCAAGATATGCGCCGAATGTACAACAAATCTATTATCTTGTTGAATGGAGAATTGCAGTCTGCAGCAAGATAACCCATCAGCCTTACCTTATCCACATAATTGGCAATTTCCATTATCCTCGTCTTGGTCTTTTCATAGTCCTTATTCTGCCGTTTAAACTGCAGGACAGGGAAGACGGAGAAGTATTAGTGGCATGGATGATGTCAGCGGTCAGAAAAATAAATAAAATATGAGAGACGATTCTTTCTGAAGTTCCCTGCAGAGACTAATGTCCCATGAAAACACAACTATAACCTAACTGGTTCTGCTCTACCACTTCTACCCTGCTCCATTATTATAATTATACCAATTACAGGAGGAGAGGACCAGACTCTTACTGGTCACCATGTGCTGTTACCATGGCATTAATATAGAAGACAAAACCCTAACTGGGTTTTAGGAAGACGTAGCGCCTCATCACTGCATCTTAGTGTCTATTTAACAGCCCTTCCACCTTTAGATTCCACCTAAATACATGCCATTAAGCAAACAAATCCTTCCACTTCGTCTCCACATGCTTCCGCCTCGCTGTGACTATCATTAGCTCAGAGCTCCCGGTATGAAAGAGCTCCATTTGCTGGAATGAGATAATTGTTTAAGATGTGGATCCTGTTTCCGTCCTGGTGCGTCATTTGATGGCTGACGTCAGGGGACAAATGTGGCGCTCACGCTGATGAATGCAGAAATGAGAGGTAATGTCAGCTTACCAATGTGTTGTCAGCCACTATGTACAGCTCCATGTACTTGGTTGTACCCCAGGCGTTCCTTTTAACCTGACAGTAAAGACAAAGGCGGGTAGGAACATGGTTATGCACAAGACAGCAGTGTGATTGCTTTGATAGATTATACAACACACTATTCTACTCCATACTTCGACTTTTTTCAAATGAATTGAGGAAAATGTATAAATAAAATTGTTTTAGGATTGTCTCTGAGGGCACGTATCATTTTCCACATAAATAATGATTCTATTAATAAATAATTGATCTGGACGTCCAAGAAGGTAAGACAGGACTTTTGTATCTATTACAATCAACTTATTTTACCTTTTCTCTTACCCTTAAATATAATATAATATTTAATATAATTTAATATAATTTAAACTCTATATTTTCTATTATCTTCCAGTTGTGATCCAATCACTGATTTCTGTGAGGGTTGTTATTACTGTATGATTATTTTAGAAAACTCTATAAAATATTATTCACAAGAAATCAATAAGGCAGCACTCAATGTACAGACACAAAGTACAGAACAGAACAAAATGTCAGTTTTCAAAGTGGAATTTTGTCAATTTGATTCCCACCACATGCAGGTTCTCATTGTACTTTGGTATTCATACTGCAGAGATTGTTTTGCACCAACAAAACAAAACAATTCTGGGGGAAATACTGAATAAGATGTGGAATATAAAACACTGATGCAGGTGGGCAGGTAGTGGTGTTAGTATAGCACGTTATGAAACTGGTTCAAATCTTGCAACTACACTGAGAGTGGTACATAAAGAGTGAAGAGCCTAGTAGCCTCCCAGTCATCTATGCTGTTGTGTTTACAAAGCTTTACGACTCCTTATATGCCACCATCATTAAGTTTCCATCCTCCTAATACTTGATTACAGCAATTAGGGAAAGGCTCTGCTGTAATTAAAACCCATTGATTTAGGTGGAGACTGCTGCCTCGGCTCGCTCTGGACTCAACACCAATATTGCAGATTGGCGAGGAATCAGGGGCACATATCCGCACTAACACATTCACACGTCGCATTGTTTGTTTGAGAGGCAAATAGTGGCAGAAGCCTTGGGACTCGGTCTGGGGCCTGCTGGTGGCTGGCATCTCTGCATAACAACCCAGGATTAATGGGTGGCAGGGGAGGGAATTGGGAGAGCCAAGGGGTCTGGTGCTGGAGGGAGGAAGATAGAGGACTAAGGGAAAAGGATGATGCCCTGGTGGAGGGCTGAGAGGGCTGTAGAGAACGATGGTGATGATTAACAGTTTAAAAGTGATTGAGAATGTAAACTGGAAAATGATCAATATGGGAGGAAATATGAGAAGGAAAACCAAAGAATGACTCCCAGCAGTGGAGACAGATGAAGGCAGAAGGGCCCACTGAGGAGCCCTTTTATCATCTATGACTGCTGTTGAGCAAATTAGACTTGTGTTAAGTTCTTTTTCTCTATAAAAGCACAGGAAATTAACTCATAGCCATGGCCTAAACAGACCTGAAAAGCTGAGTCAAAGCCATAATTCCCTCCATTTCCAGGTGGAGCGAGAGTAATTTGCCCCCTGAAATAGTACCGAGACCTATTCAGTATTGTGTTTGCATACGACAAAGACCATTAAACCTGCAGAGCCAAATGTTCTCATGTGCTTGGGGATTTTTGGGTAATAAACCAAACCAAACATCGTGACTCAGTCCATCACATAAGAGGAAGTGAATGAATCGTAACTGCTTTTGTGTCTTTTCAATGAAATTCCATTTCTTTACATACAACACAAAACCTGAACGGTCCCACTCAAAGGTTGTGATGAGTTGTGAAGATCCCAGACACACTGAGCACTGCGCTGTTGGGAATAGTTCAACTGATGAGGAAGGAACATCCAAAAGAACACAATAAACCTTGTATATAGTACTCACATTCATGATCTCATGGAGCTTTTTCAGATTATCCTCCCTTGTAGAAATTTGTTGTGTGCATGCGTGTGAAGAGTATTATGATTTTTGGAACTATGTATTTATTAAGGAAATGTCTTCATGATAATATTCCATTGCATTGCTATGATTTTTGGAACTATGTAATTAATAAAGAAATGTTTTCAGGATAATACTCCATTGCACCGCTATAAAGTTAAGACTAATTGCTACAGAAATGCTTTCAGAATAATACTTCACTGTACCGCCATACATTTAAGACTGTAATTATTAAAGAAAATGCATGCAGTGTAATACCAAATTGTACCGCCAGGATTTAGTGAGAGACACTCAAAATGACCAGTTGCATTGAACGCACCTGAGAAGGTCACGTGCCTGGAGGCGTGGTCATAACGGCGCAGTGAGAAGGACACCGGAGACTTTTGTTTTTCTCAGATGCTAATGAAGACCCCCCCAGTCCCCCACACAGACGGGGCGGGGAGTTTTGGCGGACCGAACTTTACTCCTATCGCCAGGAAGGACGCTGCAGGGTGCCGGCTGCGCACCAATGGACGTTACTAATTTTTAAGCCAATGGGATGATTTCACACCTTTTCTGTTGCTATATATTTGATGTGCGTCTTTGGTTCGGGATTCGACGGTGGAAGCGAGAGACAGGTAACTGGAGCAGACTGTGTATCGCAGAAGCCGGCGAATCCTCAGCTGAGATTTTGTACTTTGTATCACAACGACTTTTTACTTTATTAAATACACTTTATTATAACTGTTCGATCCACGACGTCCTTTGTTCATCCGGAGCCTTTTCAAAAACACGACACGTGCAAAACAAATTCCTTCACAGGAAATGCTTTGCTTGGCAAAAGTTAAGCAAAAATGATTGTGCTTGGATTTCCATGAGCCCACGAATGGATACTAGACACTTGGATAATGCTGCAGAGGAATTCTACGAAGGGTTTTCAGATGTTTTATAACCCTTTTTGCTGTCTTTTGTTCATCCTCTGTCGAAGTCTGTTTTCATTGATATGCTTTGAGTACTAAATACAATTTATATTGCTTTTCATCTTTAAGCTATGTATCTGATCATGGCATTGAGCTTTATATGTTCTGTTTCAGTCAGCCAACTCAAATGTCACTGTGTAATTGACATGTGAAGATGTGACTGGGAGTGTTTGGAGACTCGTCTCTGAACTCGTTGTTCATTGCCAAGAACTCCCTTCTTCATACGATGACTAACGTTACCCCCACTTCACAGGGAAGAGGATTTAGAGCGTACAGATGGATGTTGTTCTTGTTGTGAATGTAGCATTTATTTGAGGTGTCTACTTGAACTGGTCCAAGTAAAGTTCTGGAGTTGTCCTATGTGGTTGGTTTATAGCAGGCTGTAATTTTTCTTTTTTTTCTTTCAGAAGTTGCAGAATATTTTTCTGACAAATTAAATGTTTAATTATCTAGCCACAAAATGTATTCTTGTTCAATTCAATATGCTCAAGGGTTTCACAGCTACAGCCTTACTTGGTCTGGTGTAACCTGTAGCTTGTGGTGGCTAATTTTAGCAAACATTAGATAGATACTGTTGTGTGTTTAGCTGAAACTATTATCCTCCAATAGGTTTCTATTTTGAAAATATATTTTTTTTCAAAAAAGAAGGTATTTTTTATGACATAAATTTAAATGACAGAATAGGATAAAGTTAAAGAGAAAACACAAGCCATGAGTGAGTGGTGGAGGTCTGGGCTTTGGTGTACTGGATACATTTACAATTGGCGTTAGAGATGTGTTGAATGTCATAAAATGACTAGAAAAGGGAGTTTATGCTTTGGATTGTTTGCTGCAGAGAGTAGTTGTTTTTGACAGTGAATCCAATTTGATTCAGTAGTGTTCTTCACTTAAAATTGCACATTTGTTTACCCTTAAATTGTGACATTTTAGATAGAAATTTGAACAGACGTTTTCGAGCAAGATTGGCTCTCTTCCCTGGTCCCTGTGTGCTAGTGTGACATCATCATACGGTGACATAAAGTGATCAGCACCCATCAGAGGAGGCACACACTCAAAGGTTGTTATTAGAGCCGAGGCCTTGAGACCTGACTAAAGGAATCAGGTCCATGACATCAGGTGTCTGATGTGACATCATTATCAAATGAACCCTGGTTCACCAAGAAAGTCGCCTTGAGTGGAATATGGATTTCCATTGCATCTAAATGACATCAAAACCCTTGAGAAAAAGTTGTTACGAGTTGCTTCAAGACACAATATATTTTTGCTGTAGTATTGCAGTAGTAATCGTTGTTTTTGGGACAGACCCATATTTTGGAAAATCCACGTCTTTGTACAGAGTTGAAATTGTTATTGATCTTCTTGTCTGTGTTGGGGCAAGACAGCAAACGCATGCATTTCCCAGTTTGTCAACTGTTCCTTTAAAGTGAGTGTCGAAGAGAAAATTATAGTATTATTATAGTACTTATCTTTGTAGGAAAACAAACTAATCATTTTGGTAGAAATGTGCGAGACTCACCCTTGAATGAAATTGTCTGAGCAGGTTGGAGATGTGGTTGGACTGTGTGGTGTGATGGCCGTGTCCACAGTGTCCACCTTTAATTGGCAGTTCCTCTGCAGTCCACAGTGAATGGTGGAGAGGATCAACACCACTGCTTGGCTCCAGGTAGTAGGTGTCACTGGAATTCAAGGATATCAGGCCCCTGTGTGAAGGGACAAAGACAGGAAGGAGCGAAGTAATTAGGCCTGGGTATCGTTAAAATGTTTAACAATGCCAGTACAAATACCAGTACCCTTAAAGTGACGATGCCAATAGAGTACTTCATTCAATCCCCATCATGTGAATGGTTCCCCACTGGCTGATCACACTGCACAGCGCTCATACAGCGCTTATCGCTGATAACGATGTCCTTCAACCCAAGGTGGCGGGGCGGAAGCCTAATATGCCCCCCCGCCCCCCCAATCAAAATTATACAAAAAGTCATTTTTAAAAATCTAAAGATGCGCGGAAGTGCAGTAAATACTGTAAATACAGAAATGTCCTTTACAGGAACAACAGGTTTTCTAGGTAAACTTGCATGTATTTTTTGATCAACCAGCGGGTATTATAAATCCTAGCACGTTATAGATGATTGAGATACATATTACATCAAACATATTATATCACCATTCAATCTAGCCTACAATTGCATTTTTTAATCCAAAAGATCTCTAAGTGCACCATTGAAACAGCTGTCCTCTATAGAGCTCTCGCTTGCATACATCCATGAGTCACATGTTCCCCATTACACTGACATAATGCCACCTGTTCTGTATTTGTTTGGTCACCCGCTGTAGCTTTTCTCTCCCCCTTCAGGCACTTTCAAATTGCTTCAAATGTGTTTTTCTTCTCAAAGGCTACAACAGAGTGAGGACACATTGCAGGGTGCAGCAGTGAATTTTCACCAACTACCACTGCATGACTCAGGGAAGATTACAACTCATCATTCTTCCGCTGGAGTCCCACTCCCGCACTGAGCCCCTCTGTGGACTGTGGACCGGGGATCGTGTGCTCTCTAGTGTTGCATTGAGCAGAGTAGCTTTCTGAGACAGAGAGGTTAGTAAATGTCTTAAAATGTCTTGTAGAAAATGATTACACTGTCCAAGCTGTTTGTGTTTCTTTGTCCTTTTCCCGAACTCTAAGAACCAGTTCATGTTTATGTCCGTTGTTCTGCAGATCATTAATTTGCATTGTATCCATAGATGTACAGACAACAAACGGATCCCTTCATGCAGAGATTGGTTGGATCTGTGGAGGTGTTAACACGACTTCTGTCACTTTTTTTTGTGGGATGACAGTCCAGATCTGTGAGCCATTGTCTCCACTTGTCCCATTCATTACGTCTTGTTCCCCTCCATGACGCCAGATTGTTGGCCCACCTTTGAATGTGAACATTTGGAAGAGGTATAAACACTTAAGCCTGTACTTTGTAAAAACTAGTTAAATTCATGCATACGCAAGCTTTTATCCTAATAAGCATGGCTACTTCAGCTGTCTCCATCTGTAGGATCCATCAGTCAGTCCTCTGAGAGCATCCCACGTTGCCTCTCTAGACACCATGTTTGTTGACATGTCTGCCAGCTCCACCTACCCAATTTACATACTGAGCTCCAAATCAGGACAACTGCTTCTTGTACGTCAACAGGATTTCAACACGGGCCAAATATTTGTATAAGAATTGCAAGATGACAGTGTAATTTTAGTCATTTAAAAAAAATATTGACAGGGCAACATGTAAAAGATAATATTAATGGGAGGATTCTTTTTCACTCCTATTGTTTTTTTTGTTCTTACTTTTTATTTGGGGGTATAATCCTGCTGTAACTTTGGAAACTACAGTTCCAATGATGCAGTGGGGATTATAAACAGGAAGTATAATGTTGCAATTGAGTCATTTAGTTAGCTGTGAGCTACAAATTGATAGTTGTGTGGACACATTCACTGTTATACACTGTACTTATACCTACAGAAGGTTATGCACTATATTTCGTACATATAACCCAGCCCGGCTGCCTCCAAGCGTTCACACCCAATCAGTGCATTGCAGCAAAAACGCCAGTTCTCCATCCATTTGAATGGAGGGAGGGGTTTGGACGGCCAAAAGACACAGAATCAACTTTTGGAGAAACGAAACGTGACGTAACCATGCGGTGGCCAATCAATGATCAAATGGGTCAATCAAATGTGTGTCACTCAAATGGGCCAATTAAGTGACACAGAACAACCACAGCACAACCCTGCGCTAAACCCAAATATATGTTTTTCAATTTCCAGCATTAACTTTCACTTTCACACAATGTTGTGGGTGCAGTTTGGGCCGTCTGATATCACCCATTCTATCAGTCGGTAACAGGAAAGCTGTAATGATGAACAGCGCATCCTAAAGACTTGTTTTCTGAGGCAACGCAGAGCAGTGAAAAGGCAATTTCAAGCAAAGAGAGGTCCCATTCTGCAACAATGACTGTCTGGGGGAGCATCCAAATTATGTGTGTAAGTGTGTATGAGAGACTGAGAGGATCCATCTCGTCCTCAGACACATGCTTGTACTTCTGTTCTAATGAAGATCTTCTATTGACTACACCCCCTCTCTAAACCCTCATCCATCCGACTGTCAATGCCAGATTGTGTCTGACCTCTGATAGGTGACTCCTCACTTCTGACCCATAACCCTCTACTAGACTCCTAAAGAAGAACTACTCACTGAAGATAACTATCCTGACATCTGAAGTTCTCCTTAAACTTTAACTTTAAGAGGGTAAAAGGCCCCTGAACTCTTAAAGGGAAGGAGTAATCCTCTAAGTTTCATCTTTCATTGAACAAACAACACACAACACATATCACAACATCTACAGTGACTTTTCAAAGCACTCAAACACACTTGTTTTGTCCATCTGTGTGAACAGTATGAAAAAGATTTAAAGGGTAACTTCGGTATTTTTCAACCTGGACCCTATTTTTTTCTCCATGTTTTTGTGTCAAAGTGACTAATGGGGACAACGATTTTTGAAATTGCTCCAGTATAGAGGAAGAGCGCTGCAGTCGGCAGCCATGAAAACGGGGTGCAATGTAATTGCTCGGGGCAATTCCTCACCGTCAATGTGCGTCCACTAAAATTGCTTGTTTTTGCCACTGACACTGCCACAGGCTCAGATTGATATTGTAAGTGTCTGACACACAGAAATAGAACAAGAGCGTTTTCATTTGACCAGTACAAAAGAAAATGGTGATTTTTGTAGTTGTTATGGTAACAATATATGTCAGTGGGACCTTAAAGTGTCGTCTCTGCTCTTTTCATTGATTTAATAAAGTCTTTTGATTCAGTTGACCAGTCTCTGCTTTTACAAAGACTTTCTTCTCTGGGTTTTGACCGACCATGATAATTAGTCTCTCTTTTAGGTCGCAGTGCGTCAAGATAGGTGACACCCAGTCCTTTTTTCTTCCCATTACAAAGGGAGTTCCCCAGGGTTCTGTCCTCGGACCAGTCTATTCACTATTTATATAAACAATATTACCTCTTCATTGTATTGTAACTTCCATCTTTACGCAGATGACGCAGTCCTTTATTCCTGCGCAGATTATATTCATGCCCCCACTCAAAATCTACAAAAACAGCTTTTTATTTAGTTTTTTATTTGTTGTTTTATTTGTTATAGCCATGTATTCTTCTTTTATTCATATTTCATTTTAGTTGGATCTACACATTTAAACTTTGGCACCACTGACAATGAGCATTCGCTCTCAAAGTGTTTTCCGAGATCTTCAGTCATCTTTTTTTCAAGACAGCCTGAGAACATAAACATTCATAATCAAACAACCACATGACCAACCTAGGAAAACAACAGAAATAAGTCCAGACAAAAGTTATCAACAAATCATTAAATCATTAAATTAAACATGTTGAGTCATTAGAAAAAACAAGACATTAAAGCTTTAAAATCTCCAAGGGGAATAAAGATAATAAATATTTAACTGGAGGGTAGTTCATTCCATTCAACCGGTACATTTTACCTGAAACAATCCAACGCTGACTGGTTATTGGTTCGTGTGATTACAAAACTTCAATGAGAGACAAGAGGCGAGGTAGTTTGGCAGCTTTATCCGTGGAGTTTGAGAGATGAACACCGTGAGATGAGCATACCTTCTTGTCTTTGTGATACAGAGCAATGATGAGAGTGAAATGAGTCATTAGTGATAAAGTGTTCCACACTGTGATAAACAGTTCAGCTGCTGAAGTAACGATGGGCAGTGAAAGCACAGAATATCTCTCTCATTAATTGCACAAATAGAAGTTGACTGAGACACAAAAGACAGACAACCTTTGATTCTATACAGAAAGTTTAGTTTTTTTAATAAGAGGTTGAATATGAATATTGAATGACAGCCTGCTGCCAAGCCAGATTTTAAGTATTTGTTTGTGACTCAGCAAAAGTGATAAGAGAACCAAAGTCTTAATGGTAGGAGAGTCAGAGACACTGGCGGATGTGAAGAATAACAAGTTGAGAATCAGGGATGGAGGGTTACTTTAGGAATGTAATCTGATGCAATTACATTTACCTGTGAAAAAATGTAATCAGCAACCAAATCCAAGATATAAATCAAATTATAAAAGTAATTTCACCTGATTACTTCCCGTTACCTATGGACTACCTCAATACCTAATATGCAAATAAAGACAAGGGGAAATAAAATGAAAAGCAGAAACGGTGAACAACATTACGGTGCTCTTTCGCTGTGCTTCTATGCGCATTAGAGGTTTGTATGAGACATATTTCACCTTGTCTGTGAACTTCCTGTCAGAGTTTCTGTTTATTCCAGAGCAGACACAATAGACACAAAGAGAAGCACAACATTTTATGTAAAAGGATTTGTGCTGGCAATTGTGTTCATTCACACTGCTGTGGGCACAGCTCAGTTGGGAGCCATGTTTTTTGAGAAAATACAGGGTTTTTTCTTAAGTAATTATGTGTCCAAGGCTGTTTATCAATTTATCCTAAAACCATGTAATTCATCCTGAGTCTATACAGAACACCTCATTGTGGCATGAGAGTTGCCAGCGGGCGGAGTGAGCGGGGAACCGCGGGGCAGGAGAGAAAACACTCTGAACTGCTGGAGGGCTGCAGATAAGCAGACGGGTCAATGCTGAAACCCAAACCAAAAGTTCTGATCCAGAACTTTGTTATCCCAGCAGTGGGGGCCTCCGGTAACTGGCAATTTTTGCAATCATCAGTTCCCTGCGAGTTCTTCAGGGTCGTGCAGTAGTTTGGCCATTCAAAAGAAAAGCCTCAAATCCACGGAGAAAATAACCATATTTTATACAGCACTGCAGCTGCAGCACAATAAATAGTGTCATCAAGCTACTTTTTTTACTCTTTTATCCTTATGAACACATTCTATGCATATACCAGGAATAAAATCAACAAACATTGTCCTTTTCACAACCCCTCGTTAAAATCCAGGCCGGCGTTTGTGCTGTAATCATGATCTCATAATGAGCGCGATGGGGACGGACGGCTGTTGTTTTGTGAAAGATGTCGTTGATTCATAGTTTATGATAGCACTGTTGCCGAGCAGAGGACATTTACAATGATGCTGGAGCGTTCACTCTTTTCCCCGCTCAGTCACACCACACCTCTTTCATCTTTCTGCAGATTTGACTTGTTTCCTCTCACACCTTTATGACATGAGCATGTCATGCTCTTAAAGCATTTACATGTGTCTGTGTTGAGTCTAAGAAGAACACACATAGAGACAGAGGCACATTGTGTTCAGAGGAAGCTGAGTGAGAGGAAAGTGTTCAGTGTGAGAGGGACAACATGGCGTCGTTCCTGGTTGCATGCAGAGTTGCGGATGTAGGATTTAAAGCTTATTCTACTGTTGACTTCAATGAAAGGGACTCTGGTTAATCTGCAGCATGATTAGCAGTGCAGATGTTTAAACTTTATTTTTAGTTTTACTTTTATGAGTGGGAACTAGTTGTGTATTTGATGATTGGATGTACGGAGCCTGTTGCCACTGCAAAGCTCACATTCGAATCGTGGCAGTGTCGAGAGAATGAGGTCATAAAACAGGAAGATTCCATTCGGGCTGAATGTCTGATTTGACATAGAATTGTTTGCTTTCTATCAAATAATCGTGATATGTAGCCTCTTTCAAATTTCAAATTTATGAGCGATTCTCTAAAATCAGCAGACGGAGGCGAGTAGAGCCGTATGCGGCTTGCCTCTCTCTCTCTCTCTCTCTCTCTCTCTCTCTCTCGCCGTCTCTCCTGGACCGTCCCTTCACTTCCCTTCACTTCGTTTCAGTCCGTACAACCACGAAAAGCAAGCAGGCTAAGACACCGTGTCTATCTGTCTGTCTGTCTGTCTGTCTCTCTCTCTGTCTGTGTGTCTGTGTGTCTCTCTGTCTGTCTGTCTGTCTCTCTGTCTGTCTGTCTGCCTGTCTGTGTGTGTCTGCCTGTCTGTCTGTCTGTCTGTGTGTGTCTGCCTGCCTGTCTGTCTGTCTGTCTGTCTGTCTGTCTGTCTGTCTGTCTGTCTGTGTGTCTGTCTGTGTCTCTGTCTGTGTCTCTGTCTGTGTCTCTGTCTGCGTGTCTGTCTGCGTGTCTGTCTGCGTGTCTGTCTGCGTGTCTGTCTGCGTGTCTGTCTGCGTGTCCGTCCGTCTGTCCGTCCGTCTGTCTGTCTGTCTGTCTGTCAGTCAATCTGCTGGGCATGTTGCATGGTGGGTAATGTAGGCGTCAGGTTTTGACGAGGAAGAAGAATGCGTGGATTTAAAAAAGATGACGTCTCTGCTTCCTTTATTTTTTTAATAAAATAAACTATCCATAAGGAGTCATGAGAGCGATGCTAAGTGGAGAACTCTCACTTGCTCTGAGGAGCCTGTTCACTTAAAACTGTAAACGTTTCATTTTAGGGGAAACTCAGTTTAAAGCGACTCTCTCTTTGAAACTATTTGGGATAAACATCTATTTTATAAACTTGCACACTTTATTAGGAGCTCTCCCAGGTGCCTCTGCCTCAGAGGCCTATTAAAATTCACTCTGCATGAATACAAAAATAAGGCAATGCATGGAACCTCAGTTCTCTTTGAGTTCAATCTGAATTGTTCTGGACGTGATGAAAACTGGTGCAGTCTTTGTATAACTTTCAGTCCAGTTCAGATCCATAGGGGAGGAGAGCAGTTTGCATAGCTGTCTGCCACAATGTCCTTTTAGATCCAACCACTGGGGGCACCAGAGTCTGACGTTTTCTCATTTTATAATCCTAGACAGTGTCTTTAAGGAGTAACTTAATCAGGCTGTAGACGAGAGGTTCACTGTCCTCTGATGGATCACTGATGGGGTAACCACACCCAACCGTGATGTCACAGTCTGCTGGAGCACCCTGGAATACACGTCTACACCACTACAGCACGGGGAGAAATCAAACATATCTATATTCTCTTTCTGCAAAGTTTTATGTATAAACAGGTTTCCAAGTGACGTTCAACATGTTATTTTTGTGCCTAAAGGTGTGTTCACACCAAAAGCGTTCTATTTGTGGTTATTTCGCATTTTCGCACTCGACGCGCCGCCGGAGAGGGGGCGTGGCTTATCTCCGTGGAAATAGTTCCTTTCTGCCATCCACCGTGGAAGAAATAACCACTAGTTCTGCTTTGTACATGTTGTGGAAGTCCCACAAACGTCGGAACATCAAACGCCCTCATGTCTGGGTTCATAACATTATATTATATAACATAACATTACCCGTAGCTGCACACAGCTTCTCCAGGAGCTGCGTCTGGAGGACTTCCTCTTCCAGTCTATCGACTTCTCCTCCATAGTTTCTGATCAGCAGCGGCAGGACGGCGGTGATGAGGGGCGGAGCTTCTCAACGCTGATTGCCGTTATTTCGCGAAAATTCGCTTTTTCGAAATGGATGGAAATGTTTATTAGCTCAGACCTTGCTGTTAGTTCCAGCAGTGTGGACGGAGCCCTGGATTTTGGGAAGGCACCGGATGGCTTTGCACTAAAACTGCAGGGGATTTTATGTTCATGGCTTTTTAATGAATAGTGGGAATGTTTGTCAGGCTCCGTGATACATATTTTGTTGATACGTTTGACAGAAATACAAGAGAGAAATCTCACCGGATTCTGTGTCATGTTAGCGAGTCAGAGCTGACAGATGCACTCAAATTCACCGCTTTGAAATGATTGGAAGTCTTCAGCAAGTTGCTTTATTTCTAAAGACTGAAAACGGACGTATATGTGCTAGGATAGCAGACCAAAGGTTTCTGTCAGAAACTCTTTGTACTCAGTGAACTGCAGGACATAAATCATCCCTCTGTTCATTTACTGGTATACCCCTTAATTCAACCTTTTTCGGTCCAAGAACAAACTTGTGTGGGTCGGCTGTGTGAATGACTGGACATTTAGAAACCATTTACAGTCTGTTGGCTCACGGATCTCTATTCTCCCCCCACGTCTGCTCTGTTCCCATCAAAGCTGATGTCAACAAGCAGCATCTGGCTTCCTTCCCAGACCAGGACAGAGGGACTGGAGAGTGCCGACGGACGTGTCAGCACTGAACCCGCCTCCATCGGGGAGGAAAATATAAAGATTCTCTTACAACGTAATAAAAAACTTGTATCTGTTTGGATTTATGAACGGGCTCTGGAATTAATTCCTGCTAAAGCCCCACTGAGCTGCAACTTGATGTCTCTATCTCATATATTTTTGGGGACACGCAGCATCTTTGCCAGGAGAAAGCTTCAATCTGAGGCTTCGACATGAAAGGCGTTCCATATTAAAACCTGTCTGAGGCTGTGAAAATCTAAGACTTTTAAAACTGCTGCCTGGATGCCCGAAGAGGATCAAATTACCAATTTTACTATCAGAAGAAAATACAAGAGTTCTGACAGTGGAACAAAACTTTATCTGAATGTGTTGATTGGACGTGCTTATCACAGTCCTGTGACGGCCACAGATACCAGATTTATTTTTTTTATTATTTTTGTCAGAGCATTCAATTCATTGATTGCTGTTGGGATGAAAAAATGTCAACAAGTGAAAGAAAAAAAGTTTAGAAAATACATTATGTGCCCTTGCTTTAATCAAACTACATCCCAAAGTCCAATTCAGTTTTGTGTAGTATTAATTATAAAAAAGATAGAATACTATACAGTACATAGAGGTCACAGAGTGACAGACATCTAAGCCAGTGTTATCAGTGGTACTAGAAGGGTAAATTACAACCTAACACTACTATGAGAGGACTCTGCTAGCAGGAGGTGTAGAAACGCATTGCGCTGATTTAATAATGCACAGGGGATCAGAAAGGAGCAGACAGATGAGATGTGGTGCTCCGGTCCTTTTGGTAGCAGCGCCCACATGCATGAGGCCAAGTGTCGTGTTGTACTAGCTGCTCACTACAACACAACCAGCTCATGTATTATATATTTATGGAAATGTCGGTTAATGGGTCCATGAAATTAGTTTTGAAATAATTAATTAATTTGTATTTCTGACCAGAAGCCTGTAATGGCATTCTCATTAGCCCTCGCGGTACTATTAGCATGCTATAATGCTAGAGGTGGTGAACATGGTTAACATTGGGTCCAATGCACCTGTTGGTTTCACTTGCACAGCAGCTGGATTCATGCGATGTCACGAGTTCCCGCGAGAATTTAGGGGAACACGTAAATCCATCTGGTCAGGCTTCAAGTAATGAGTCTGTGTTTCCGAAAGCCAGAGTGCGATAACAGTGAACTTTGACCTTTGACCACCAAATTCTAATCAGTTCATCCTTAAGTCCAGGTGGACGTTTAGGCCAAATTTGAATAAATTCCCTCCAGGCATTCTTGAGATGTCGCCGGACGGACGGACGGACGGACGGACGAACAACCCGAAAACATAATCCCTCTGGCCACATCCTGTCTCATAATAAAAAAGTATCTAAACACAATGTGAAAACAATTATCTGCAGGTCCCCTCCCCTTTTTTGAGCGTCATAAAAATTGAGTATCACTTAAGATAATTAAAATTTTTCTCTCATAAGGTAATTTGTATTAATTGCTGACCAAAAACAGGCCCTATCTATTCTGGGCTTGGGGATTGGGATGCGCTGTGCTCGGGTATCGGACTGGCTCCCTCCTCCGTCTCCAGCGGGCACAGAACTGCTGCTGGGCTCTTCTCTGAGACAAAGACATATGATCACATCACTCCTGTGCTTGCCTCGCGATACTTGCTCCCTGTTGAGTTTCAAATTGATTTTAAAATGTTAATGCTCACTTTTAAGGCTTAACTGGCCTCGCTCTGAAATACATCTGATTTATTGACCTGCTATTTGCCCTCTGGACCACTAGGACCCGCGGATGGAGCCGTGCTGGTTAGTCCAGGTCACGGGGGACTAGGCCTTTTCTGTTAGAGTCACTATGGAACTCAGACATGCTAAGTATCTAGCTTCTTTTAAATCTCTTACTAAAACTTTTCTCTATTAAAAATATTTGGATATTTTTTCATTTGTACTGTTTTTATTCTTATTCATTTGATCTTATTCATTTTTATCGTTTTTACTGCCTCTATGGCTTGTCTGGTTTTATTTCCTTTTGTAAAGCACTTTGCAACATTGTTAAGAAAAGTGCTATAAAAATAAATTGGAATTCATCAGATGATCACAAACACGACTCCAAATGAATAACAATGTTTATCCATAAGGGCTGGATGTGTAAATAAACAAGTGTTTGATGATTAGTCCACCATAGCACCATATAAGGGGACGATATGCCAGTGTTGTGTTTCCCTGGCCCCTAACTGTAACCAGGTTTAGGAAGTGGAGGTAAGAAAGCACACTAGCATGCTGATATTAGCATTAAGCTCACAGCACGGTGTTTAGGGAGGAGCAGACACTCTTCCTCCAGCACCACCAGCTGAGGTCCACTCTGAGGAGGATGGACATCACCAAGACCAGACAGGGTGTGGGGCTGCACACTGAAGACCTGTGCCGACCAGCTAGCAGAGGTGTTCACCAAAATGTCCCGAAAAAGACCGCAGTCACCTGCCTCACTGACTATCGCCGAGTCGCCCACCATCCTGAACACTGGTGCTCCGCAGGGCTGTGTGCTGAGCCCGGCCCTCTTCTCCCTCTTCACCCAGGACTGCTCCCCCACCTTTTCCTCCAACACAATAGTGAAGTGTGCCGACGACACCACTGTATCTCCAACAACGACGAGACGCACTACAGACCGGAGGTCCAACAGCTCGGGCAACAACAACCTGGTCCTGAACACCACCAAGACCAAAGAAATCATAGTGGACTCCAGGAGATCCAGGAAGACCACACCCTCTCCACTCTACATGAGTGGGGAGGAGGTGAGGAGGGTGGACAGCATCATATTCCTGGGACTCCACATTACTGAAGACCTCACTTGGTCCCTGAACACATCCCACCTGGTGACGAAAGCCCAGCAGAGGCTCTTCTTCCTGTGGAAGCTAAAACAAGCTGGCCTGCCCCCTGAACTTCTGGTAAACTTCCACAGAAGTGTGATTGAATCCATCCTCTGTCAGTGCTTTACTGTGAGGGATGCCAGCTGCACAGCAGAGAACAGGAGGGACCTGGCCCGTGTGGTTAGAACAGCACAGAGGATGGTGGGAGTTACCCTCCCTGACCTGGACATTGTGTATGCTGGCCGCCTCCAGAAGAAGACATCACACACCCGGGTCACTCTCTGTTTGTTCCCCTGCCATCAGGAAACAGATACAGGACCATCAAAACCCGGTCTAACAGGCTGAGGAAGCTTTTTCCCAGAGCAGTTTCCTCCATCACCCTCCCCCCACCACACACACCCCTCCGCCCCCCACACCCACCCACCATGCCACCAAGCTCACATCGGACAATGCTGCAGTGGAATAAAAATTAAGCAATAAAACGACACTTTAACAAAGCACTTTTCTCACTTTAAAGCCATTGATGCCTGTGTTTTATCTTTTACATATTTATTTAATGTCTTCTATATTTATTTAATGTCTTGTTTTAAATCAGTAATGTCTTTTTACCTTGTTGCTACTGAACTGATGAGTCGCCAACTTAATTTCGTTGTATCTTTTTACAATCACAATAAACATCCTTTATCCTTTATATATATACATCCTCACAGAACTGCTAGCATGAATGTACATTTGTTTTTTTGAGGGTCATTTTCATCTGTGGCTGTAGACAGACAGAAACATGCAGAGACTGGGACATGTGTGTCGTAGAACAGGGTTCCCCAAACCTTTTTACCCACTTTTGAGAAATGACAAACCATCCCGACCAAATACACAAATAGCCCTCACAATAACCATATCTCTAAATCATGAGAAGAGTGAATTTGTCCGTGAATGAACATACCTGAGCATATTTACTGCCAAACCAGCCATTTAGAAGAGATTTACATGATAAATCACTATATACATGTTAAAAACCTCCCAAAAATTATTTTTAGGCAAAGTTAACATTTAAAACAATCAGAATGTACGCTAGCCTTTGATTACGTATTCCATGTTATAAATAGGCTACAATATGAATGTTCATGCTCCCTCATGGGGCTCAAAGCTGATATGCAGATATGCTGATATGCAGATATAAATCTTGAATAAATGACGATGGAAGCAATTCAGTTCAGTCAATTAATTTGGCGACTGTAATAAATTCTCCTGGGACACACCAGTGGGTCCTGACCCAGACTTTCGGAATGACTGATTTAGACTGATGAAGAAAAAGGTAACGCCTGCACACTTTAAGGCCACAAAGGTTTAATAATGACATTGTTGAAATCCGAACGTTGACTTAGACCACCCAGAGGAAACGAGCTTTCTGTCCTCAGACCACACTCAATCAAATCCAGCATCTGAGTCCCCTGACGTACTAAACACAGTATGCATCTGTAGTTTGTGTGGGTCAAATCAGTGCAGCCTTACCCTAACTGGCAACACAAACACCACAAACACATTGTTTCCCGTACCTGACTCCTGAGCATGTGCTGAGGGCGACCCAGGACTCTGGATGTCCCCTCACATGGCCGTGGTAGAAGCAGTGATCCTGCAAGAGAAAAGAACCACAATTAATACTTATTTCACAAATATTTCATCTGGAGGAACGCTTTAAAAAAAGAAAAGAGTGCTTCTGTGTAGCCGACGGTGAATCAATGCTCTGCTGGATGGACCGGCCGTGAGTGTCCCTAAAGGAGACCTCGGGCTCCCGTTTCATGGCTACAGCCGCCGACTGTATCTGAACAACGGTGGATCAATACCGCTCAGCAAAGCTCCGCACTCTCGCTTTGACGGTGTTCATGTGAAGGTTGGTGCTCGGCCAAACAGCCCGACGTGGATGTGAAGAAGTTTAAGAAGAAGAAGGCCGACTGCTCAGGGGGGACAGCTGTTCAGGTGGCACAACGGAATCAAACACACCGCTGTGTGTGAATGAGCAGAACTCTGCTGGCTAGGATGCTCTATTTAAGTTAATACAGCTGTCTTCGACTTGTCTTTGGGTTTATTTTTCTTTCTTATACCCTTTTTCCATCAAAATTAGCACATATATGGAGGTTCCTTTCCCATTGCCAGTGTGCCTTTTCTGTTTTTTTACTTGTGTGTCAAATGCAATGTCAATGTCACAAACACGCTGTAAAACTGCGTAAACAGTAGAGAGCCACATGGAGGCCAGTAAACACCTCACAGTGTTACTCCTTTTGTTGTATCTGTTACCTATTCAGTCTCTCTTTCAAACTCCTCTAATTCGGATCAATGTTGGAGCGCTGCTTGGACAAAGCTGGACGGGATTTGAGGTGAAAAAAAGTGGAGCGTCCACCCACTGTGACTGCAGCTCATTGGTAGAGCAGGGTTGTTCTTCGATCAGAGGATCGGCGGTTCGATCCCCATCTCCTCTCGTCCGTGTCATTGTCATCTTGGGCAAGACAATTGAACCCAAACCTAGCTCACACTACAGCACTGTAACTTGTACAAAAGACAAAAGAATATAACCCTTTCAACCTTGAAAGAACAAATGTGTCACACTTTTCATGACTTCTAAAAGCAACTCTTCCTTTGGGCCTGAAGCCCTGCTGCTAATGTTGGAAAGGGATTTATCACCACAAGGTTGAAATGACGCCTGGATTCAATGTTTGACAATTCAAAGTCTGTCAGCTCATCAGAGAGCAAAATGATCTTTTTCATTTGAACAGCATCAGCAGCGGTGAGCCAACATACAAATGGATTGTCAGAGCGAGCCGTCGCTGCCAACCCTCAGCACTCAGTCTGGTTACAGGTAGAGGACGTGATGTGGAGGCGGTCCAAGAGATCGGCCTGCCGGGCCACGTTTCAGCTGCGCGGGGAGCCGCCTGCCATCTGTGAGGGCTTACTGTGCAGAAAAGAGCTGTCACATGCAGAGACCGGATCCCATCTGCATGTCAAGCTGCGAGGCCACAGTCGCTGTCAGACCTGTTGCAGCAAGTTATTGCAACTTTCATTCACTTTGATGGACCAGGTTGTAACGAAGACATTCTTCATGCAGTCGGCCTCTCTTCAACTTGAGAAACATTATCATTCACGGTGGTGTGCAAAGTACATAATACAATGGGAAAGAAATCCTCATACGCCTATCGATATGCAGCGAAAAAATAAGAAAATAAGAAATGTTAATACAGATTTGTGACAAACTGGGCTAAATGGAAAGAAGTTTTTAATCTTTTCATTTTCTCTCCGTAGTCTCGGCATGGGACGATATGAAAATTTCATGTCATGGCTATCCTTGCCAAAATAATTGGGATTAACAATATTATCCAAATAATCATCAAATACTCATTAAAACTCTTAAAATCAGTTTACCCTTAATTTAGTTATTCCAAATATTTGACTGCATCCCATATCTTTATATAGCGAAAAACAAACAATAAAATATCTTAAATAAGGTAATCATAAATCAAAAGGTCTCCCTGCATGAAAAAATGACAAATTAAAAAAATAGTAAAAATATTGTGATTGGGTTTATTTCATACATATATACATATCAAATAATTCAGGCTCTATTTTTCTCTCCCATTAAGCGAGCTGGACAGCTTTTTGAAGTCACGCATGTGAAGATATTCACAATTATCCCGATAATGGAAATTCACCAGGTCCAACCTATTGTGAGTGTTTTATAGTGATCTGAGATATAACCCTATGCCGTCCCCTCCCCTCCACAGAGCTGCACGATTCCACCTTTGTCCGCCTGCTGCTCACCTACAAAGCTCGTCGAAAGTCTCCTGCAGCTATCCCTACAGCTGGTCCGGCTAATCAGATGAGCTCCGAGCTGACTGCTGGGCAGCACAGACACCACAAGGAACTAAAATGTTCAAAAATAAATAGATAAAAAATAAATAGATCATAAATAACGTACAGATTGTGTGGACAGAAGTAGCCCCCGTGTTTTCAGTAAATTAGTTTCACTTGTGTTTCCTGCTGCTCAGTCAAACTCAATGTCACAGACACGCTCACACCTCCTCAGGGCCGTGTGTAATATAACGCACAGCTGGCAGCAGAGCGGATTCCTTATTAAATATTTACCGACACCAGGATTTAACTGTTAACTGACCGTGTGTGCTTCTCTGACAGTAGTGAGCTGTTCACAGTTTATACAACAATATCATTTGTAGAAACAAAAAAAAGGACAAAAGGCATGAATGAAGCTTTTCAGACACGTAGAGGAGGAGTTCACAATGTATTATATTAACAACCAGTGCCAGTGGCAGCTGCACCAGCACCAATATAGGCTACATCTACTGTCAGTCACATTTTCTGTGTTGCTCCCCTATGGAGCCGAATTGATCTCAAAATGGTCACAAATGTGTGTTCCATGATCTACAAAGGACAAATGATTTAGACGTTAAATGGACACTCAAAGTGCTTTACGCCACGTCAGCATTCACTGACGGCAGGGGCTTCCACACAAGGTGCCACCTGCTCATCGGGATCAAACCAATGGATGTTTCTCGACCTGGACTCCCAGTGCGTCTTCAGATGAGGTACATAGTGGAGACTCAGGGTCAGCCACCCGTCAACCTGCTCACCCTGGACTGGTGACAAGAGGGGCGAAAACTTCACCACCAGTCTCTGGGAAACCTTGAGGTACCTTCCACATCACCACCAGTCTCTGGAAACCTTAAGGTACCTTCCACATCACCACCAGTCTCTGGAAACCTTAAGGTGCCTTCCACATCACCACCAGTCTCTGGAAACCTTAAGGTGCCTTCCACATCACCACCAGTCTCTGGAAACCTTAAGGTGCCTTCCACATCACCACCAGTCTCTGGAAACCTTAAGGTGCCTTCCACATCACCACCAGTCTCTGGAAACCTTGAGGTGCCTTCCACATCACCACCAGTCTCTGGAAACCTTGAGGTGCCTTCCACATCACCACCAGTCTCTGGAAACCTTGAGGTGCCTTCCACATCACCACCAGTCTCTGGAAACCTTGAGGTGCCTTCCACATCACCACCAGTCTCTGGAAACCTTGAGGTGCCTTCCACATCACCACCAGTCTCTGGAAACCTTAAGGTGCCTTCCACATCACCACCAGTCTCTGGAAACCTTGAGGTGCCTTCCACATCACCACCAGTCTCTGGAAACCTTGAGGTGCCTTCCACATCACCACCAGTCTGATCTAACTGACCTTCTGTGTCAGCTAGAATTTCTGTCTGCTTAATTCTATCCGTGTTGCGTTTCTAACATACTGTAAACTACTGGATGGCACAGGTAGGCTCACCTACATCAGTCACAGACTTCCATGAGAGGTCAGATCATAAGAGGAAGAGGGTCAGAAATAGCTGCGCAGGTCCACCCGCCTGCAGCAGTGGCCACGATTTGACACAAACTCTCTGACCTGATCAGAGGAGCGTCGCCGATAAAGATGCGCTGCACGGAACAAGAACTCTCTCTCTGATCTCAGGTCAGATAAAGAGAGAGAGAGAGAGGTCTGCGGTGTGTTCAGAGGAGGTCTGTTGACTTCAAGAACCTTCCATCAGTGAGAGGACCAGAGGACAAGCAGTGACCCGTGACCATAATCGCTCTAAAGGCTCCACTGTGGCCTGGTCACGCTTAGCAGCCTTTTACTGCTTCTCACACCAGCAAAGCTCCGTTTTTAACTTGCTCAGTTTATTATAAAGAATTCAACTGAACATATCTGATCCAAACATGCATCACATAAAAACATATTTTATTACAATTTGAGTTGTTCCCTCATCATTTTACCAATATCCTGTATTTGGGTGTTAGATGTATTTACTGTATACACAGGTTATCATACGTACACAGGTGGTCAGTGGCATGATTAGACATTGGTAACAGGCTGTAAACACATAGCCAGCTGTCACAACTGTTCATTGAAAAAGCAGTTGTCAATAAATGGTTTTCCTATAAGGCTTTTTGCCCTCATGGAGGCAGGGCAGTGTAATTGAATGGCTAACTTGCATCTTTAAATTCTAAAATAAACTCTATTTGTTCCTGGAAGACACATCATTTCATCAGTTACCATAACCATCTATAGTGGAGTTTATAGTAAATAAAGGACGTCTTTCCCACTTTGACGTTATACAGGATTTCACCGAAAGTCCAGACTTCCCAGTTTTCCAATAGCACTGAAACGCAGCGTGCATTTGGGGATCTGTGCTGAGAGAGAATCTCAAAACTCCACACGCATATATGATCTGATCAGATCATATCAGGTGATTTAACAATCTGTAAATAAACACAGGAAGCTTTCTTAAGGCAAAAATGATCAGACCGGTTGAAGTTGAAGGTAAACATCTGTACGTAAAGTATTGCTACTCATTCAGGTTGTCATGTGTGCAAATTGTTTGGTATTTGTGTGCAGATTGGAACACACATTTGTGAGTACCCAAAATTACGCACAAATCATCGTCCAAATTGGTAAAACAGATTCTTTAATTTGTCCATCATTTTGAGAGAAATTTTACTCCGTACTCTCCACCTTTCAATGTCTATATGGGAATATACATTTTGATGAATAGAAAATGATTTTGATGTCTTCAGGGGGTCCTAGGTGTTAATTCGGGGTCTGAGACCTTCCAAGATACCTCGTATTTCGCACACCGTTTTTGTATCAGATATATTGGAAGCTTTAGATCAAGCATGTAGAGGTACCCAGCAAATGTTTAAGCTCCTCACCTGCACTTGAACAAGCTTCCAGCCCTCAAGGTCAACCACTGCAAATAAATCCTTGGCGCCATGAGTTATCTGGCCAACACTGTACTTTATCATATCTAAAAAAAAATGTCAACTAGTATTCAACGGATATTAGATTTCAGACTTCACCCCAAACACAAAGTCTTTAACCTGGTGGAATGTGGGATAAAAGCTCAGCGAACCATGTCCAATAGGGAAGCTGCCTGCGTGTGTTTGGATCAGCTCTGGTTGCTCAGAAGTGGAGAGAATCTGATTGAAGTAACAGCATTCTTTGATCTCTAAGAGTTCAGAACAAAGAAAATCAAAGACATCCAAAGATCACACCCTCGGTTTGCTGCTTGAATTCAATTAACAGGAAAATGTCACTTGGCCAATGAATTGTTTCTGTCATATAAGATACAAATTATTTTGACTAATCTCGGAGCTGGGTGGGGAAGACTTATGTACATTACTGATCTCAACTTCGCTGAGACTGTTTTTCATGAAATGATCTTTTTTTAATTGATATCCCTGCACCTCTCTCTGTGTTGAACCCTGTGTTTCCTTCTCATCTGGAAGCTGTCCCTTCATGTCACGCCACCTATCCATCAGCACCAACAGTGTCAAACAAAACATGTATCACATGTATTTAAAGTTTTTGTGAACTTCAGAGACACTTCAAATCACATTGTTTCATTAGTATGCAATATTTTAAAAGCAGAATTAATGATTATTTGAACACTGAATGTATATATTCAATGTTTGATGTCATTTTCTGTTTGTTTTTTCAAGTCTCATATTTGTGCATTTGTGTGTTTTATGTGTGTGGGACTACACTACATAAATAAAGGTTAAATAAATAAATAACAGTTGAAACATTTTTATTTATATATTTTTTGTATCGTGTAACTATGCACTGCGTAAGTTACAATCCTCAGTGTTGTAACACAAGACATTAGACGCTAACAGATGTATTAAGGCGGAGTGACTAAGCTTAGATGTTCCAAACTCTCTTTATAATACTTAACAAGCTACAAATGACTGACTGTCATTTCAGGGCACTTTGAAGATTCTCTCTGATGTGATCAACTTAAGACTTGTGATGCAACAGAAAAGAGAAATGCATTTCCTTGTCAAACCCTTAAACAAGACGGTTGAACAATCTGTTGAACTACGTCTTGTTGAATAGCTTGGAGTGTTTTTAGTGTCAGTAAAAGCATTTGCATAAATACACTGGCAAAGGTTTTTTAGAGCCTCATGGATGATTTGTCTGGTCTGATTAGCTTATCGCAGATAAAACTGCAGAGCAGAAATATAAAAATATATGTTTGAGGTTTGAAAACAATGTTACATTGTTTGTCCACAAGAGAGTACTGACAAGTTGTAGTGTTGTAATGTTGTAATGTAGAATATCCTGCTCAGCACATATCTTGGCAACCCAAAAACGTATTAACAACGCAACAACGTGACACAACAACGTGACGTAACCTAACAGTGTAATGTAACAACGTAACGTAACCTAACAACGTAACCTAACAACGTAACCTAACAACGTAACCTAACAACGTAACCTAACAACGTAACCTAACAATGTAACCTAACAATGTAATGTAACTAGGGGAATTAAACAACAATTACCATAAGTGGACTTTCTTCCATAAAATTATGTAACAAGCAAAATGACAACATATTCGTTGTCATACCACGTAACTTTCAATAATGGTTGCTCTACATACTACGTAATTTGCTCTGTGCGTGGCTTGTTGTACTTTGTCACAAAATCCAACATCAGCTAGGCCACAGTACTTTTTTTTAGCTCGTGGTCGATTGCTGGGCTCCCAGTTGCTGCTTTCAGACATGTCTGGGGGCATGGTCGGTATTTATTGTGTTGCATGTCCAAATTGCACCAACTTCAACACTGCAGATCCTTGGGTCCCCAACAATACGCCCGCCAAGTGTGAAATAGATCAAATTAATGTTTTTTGAGATATGCGAAGGAAACACAGACAGACAGGGATTCCTCGGTCATTCCTTGGTAATAGGTCATTCGATGTATACAAGTCAAATTACCTATTTTTACATCGCAATCCACATAGGAATACTTGTACTTGCCTGTTTCCAAAATAAGTGAATGTGGTCCATATTGGGTAACATGCATTACCTAAAAAGAGCTAGGAGCTCTAAAATGAAAAAAAATGTTTAATCGATTAAAGAAGTTATTCATCATTTCACTTAGCATAAACGCACATAATTTGCCATGCAGGACTGCAGCCTAAAGTCTGCTGAGGACAAACATCATCTGGTTCCTACAATAACTCACTCAACAGCTAAATTGATCAAAGGGCCAATCAGGGTACTCAACCACCACTGATCATCAAAAACGCTTGAGATGTGAAACGTCTGCAAACTGGAGTCTTTAAAGATTGAAATCTAGAGACTTCAATGGATGTCGCATGAAGAGGATTGTGACTTTGCTTAATACTGTTGGTAAAAGACCAAAGAAACAATCAACAAAAGTTGTTTTTTTTACTCGATTTCGAATCCCAACATTAGTAAAACCAAGAAGACTATGACGTCAGAAAAATTTGATTTAGTTAAAGTAAAAAAAAAAAGAAATGGTGCTGTGTTTAAAAAGACACTATCTATGTTGTCTTTTTTCTGAGACAAGCAGGAAACATTTGAATGTTTTCCATCAAAATGTGTGGCCTTTGCCTTGTTTGACTGCATGAGGATGGGCACCCTTGTGTCAAAGCATAAGAGTCTGAAGTGGAGTCTTACAATGTTGCTATCATAGAGCAATTATATGGTTTTGTTCTAGTCATATTATCAGTGTACTTTTTTAAATACTGATTTCGACCAAGAAAGACCCACATTTTATGATGAGGACATCTCATCCTAAATATGATTAAATCTCTAGTGTTGAGCTACAAATTATCAGATTTTCCATCTGTTTTTAACATTTAATATAAAAAATAAATAAAAAATGTTGCAGGGGGATATAAAAGCTTATCCTTCTGTCGCTACAGATTCGTTGAGGGCTTGATATCTGTTTGTGGCTTCAGAATAGCTTCCGGTTTCTGCTCCGTACTATGAAGGCCCCCTTGTTGCACAAAGTTATCTAAACGTGACATGGTGGCACATGTTATATCAAATATAAACAAACAAAGATGTCACTGATATTACAATGCTACTTGCACCGTGACGCATTATATTGCTAATTTCCACATACACATGAACTAAATCTTACACACTGTTCCTCGAAAGCAGGTGTGTGTTAATGTTTTAGAGGTGGAAGCAACCGGCGTGATGCTGCTTCGGGGCTCTACAGTGGTCTTTCATACCGTTTGATTTCCTTAAACACACTCTCAACCTGGCCCAGCTCCCTAAACTGACTCACACAGCCTGTCTGACACATGGCCGACAGCGTTAATACAGTGTTTCATAATTTATGCATCACTGATAGCAGCGGCCTTGTGCCACTACGACGTCTCTCGTGTGGTTGTAAGAAATATGATTAGAGAAAAAGAATCCACCGTTTTACAATGTAGGATCTTTCTTTGTCAAACGGTTGGGATTTTCTTGCTTTGTGAACTCGTTCCTTCAATCTGTTCTATCCGACAACTGATCTGCCGGTATTATTCATTCAGTATGATTGTCTGTCTCACTAACTGTCTTTTCATTTCAGGCCCAGCCACTCACCACTTCCCATTTCACTGATTGCCTCAGTAGTGTTCGTACTGGTATGCTTCTAGTCAGATTGTCTTTTGCCAAAGCTGAACTCTCCAAAATGACTTCAACAAAGTGAAACCTATTCCTCCTCCTTTAAAACACCCATCACCTTCACAGGATAACAGAGAAACCTCAGCAGGCTTCTCCTTTCTGTAGTGACACCACGCGCTGATCTATAAATACTGCTGGCGCTGTTGTTCGGTGCAATTCCACTTTACAACTTGTTGTCACACAATACAATACATTTTACTTACGTTGAAACAAATATGTATCAAAGGTGCTGTGCTTACTGTTGGTTTATGAAGAAAAAGATGTGTACTGTTGAACTCAGCCCAAAAAACATGCAGGAACACATGAATATGTCAGTGCTGCTTTTATGAAATCCCTGTTAAAATGTAACTGTAATGTTCAAAAATACACAAAGTATAACTTTAACTTCACTTGGACAAACAAAGTGAGTTAACAAAGACTAGTTTGCTAGTGTATATTATTTAAAACAAAAACTGTATTCAAATTGCAATTACAATTTCCATTTGTTTGTGCGAGATGTATTGCAAAAAAAATTAAGATTTAAGGATCCAATTTTCATTTTGAATGTATAATTAAAACCTCAAATTAAAACTTAAATACAATTTATTCAGGACTATATTTTAATTAACATAACACTGCCATGAAGTTAATGCAATGGAATGCAAAAGTGGATATCCATTTTTTAATTGGCGGAAAACCTGCAAACCAATCTCTTTACATTTGAATGATGATATCAGATCATTTACAGTGATAATGAAAATGACACCAGTCAGGAAGACTGTTCTTTTGCATGCTGAAGCTTATGGTTTATTTCTCATACACCCTGCCATCAGCTGGGCTCCTCAGCTGGTCTCCTCTAGCCAATAGAACAACGTACATCATCTCTTTTGAAGTAGGCCTCTCTCTCCCTCTGTCTTTAGTCCCCTCCATAACCGCCTCAGCAGAATCACCAGGGTTGGGGGTGGGGCTCTCTTGCTGCTGCTTGGGCCAGACGCCTGTCAATTACACTTCTCCCTGAGAGCCTAAGCGCCAAAGACTTTCAGTCAAGACTTTATTATCACTCATCATCTGCTATAATAAACACTTATCTTCACTTCATTCACGTGTCTGTCCTGATTGAAATGAATGTGTCTAATGGTTTATTACATAGAGATTGATATGTTTTACAAAAATGGCCTGGGAGAATCCTGCCATCATACAAATTGAATTTAGGACACAGTACAACTCTGAAAGGAAGATTCACCACATTATATGTGGATGTCCAGTCAGTGCAGATGGTAAAAATATAGTCCACTGAAGAAATAAATGTCCCAGTGCGTGTTATACTGACCAAGAAAGGCCCCAGGACGAGCGTCGGATTGTGAAGCAAGTCCATAGACTTACGACGTCTGTAACTCAGCAGATCATTATTTGGAGGTAAA
Source organism: Ophiodon elongatus (assembly GCA_016806645.1). NCBI lineage: Eukaryota > Metazoa > Chordata > Actinopteri > Perciformes > Hexagrammidae > Ophiodon > Ophiodon elongatus. The sequence goes on from JACSYO010001557.1 coordinate 117,540, forward strand.
TCAACCACTTGAGAAGATCCTTTTTGAATCATTAGGTGCTAAAAGTTGTAAAATGCACTGTTAGCTGAAGCCAGAGTCATTTTCCTTCCTCCGTTCATGTAAGACTCAGCAGCTTGGAGGCGGGGTTAAAGTAAACGCTAATGCGCTAGCTCTATGGGCCATGGATGCAAAATAAATCCATAATTCACTGAGTAGGATGTGAAAATATGCCGTCTCTACACGCTGTGCGTTGGCGGCTCTCACTCCTTCTCCAGAGGCAGGCCACTAAATTTACCAATTACAATGACATAAATCGCCCCAACCTCACCCTGCTGGTCTTGGTGGTGTTTATTTTAAATAGTATTCTGTGGTAAGATCATAGTTGTATAAATCTCTTCATTAATCAAATCATAAAAGGATTATTGATGTGCAGCCCTCTTGAAATATGCAATCCTTTTTAATGTCCTTGAATTCCACATGAAATACCAAATCACATTCATACAATAAAGGCTCTAAGCCTGAGGATACAGTAGGTATGAGAGACTATGTCAAACAGGTATAATGTTATACCAATTAATGAAATGAATAAGAGTGTTTTAGGATTGGGACATTGGTTTAGGGTTAAGACATGACTGAAGTCAAAGAATGTCCTCATGAGAAAGAAAGTGATAATGGGATAAAAACCCTTAACGTAGGAGTGTGCTAGGAAGCAGCATTTAAATAAGGGGGTGGGGGTTGGGGGGGGGCAGGAGAAACACAACTTCCTCCAGACTTCCTTCAGCCTGTTGCTTCATACGTACAGTGTAGTTGCTGTTGGCCACAGTCACCGGCTGCCCGTCTGCTGTGTAGTAGGTCTCTGTAAAGTCTGGACCTAGGAGCTCGCTGGGAAAGAAAAAGAAAAGAGGGGGAGTGATTAGAAAGGATTCAACTTTAATGATCCCTGTGTAAGTTAAGTCTTAGCAGCAGCAGGTAGAAATATAACAGAACTTCAACTAAAATACAGTGTGAGGCCATGACCGCATAGAACACCTCTTACACTTTTACACCCCGGGAACCTCGCCCTTATCCATTAGGAGCATCTTGGTTTAGCGGTCCAGTTGGATGAAAGCATGGTTATATCCATCATAACCAAAAAGGCAAAACCGAGGCCACGGTGGCAGTAACTGTTTCTGCTCAGCCTCGTCTCATCATCAGATAACGTTATGATATAATAAAGCAGGCTGGGAGAGTCTGTATCACTCCCCACCACTCCAGACGAGGACATGCTACCTGGCCAACTAGCCAGCCATCAGTCCACATGGAGCTACGGCCTCTCTCTTCCTGGAGAGATGCGACAACACTTCACCCCTCAACTGACTTGTTGTCACCATGACAACTAACAACAATCACCATTTTCTTTTGTACTTGTCAAATGACGGAAAGCATGCACAGTTCAATGTCTGTTCTACTACTGTTCTATTTCTATGGGTTACCCTCAGGTTTCAATGCTGCATAGTGTGTCGTATAAGTTATGAAATAAAAAAATAAATAAATAAATAAATAAAAAATATATATATATATATATATATATATATATATATATATCCTGCACCACAATTTGTAACTGTGACATTACAAATGATGACTGAAGTGTTTCATTCTTTCCAATATTCCCTCAATTCCCAAAACTTGTCCTCACTCGATATTTTAAACTAAACCCTACATATATTAGAATAACTATTCTAAAATAAACACTTCAAGGTCAATATTTAATAATTATTTAAATCTCTGCCTTCTATGGGCTGACACATTTAAGCATTTTGCCTCTTTAGGGCCAATCAAAGACGTGTTTTCCAACTACCACTAATGACGTAATCAGTGGTACATGTCAGCATGGCTGGTTGTCCACAGAGAGGGACGGTCTGGTACTTTCCTGACCCGTGTGGTACTTTGGTGCTCGGCACAGAACACAAAGTGCCCAGGTGGGAGGAGAGGAGCACACAGAGTTGTTGCTCTGAGCATAAAGCTCTGTTTTTGGAGCAGTGTCACTCTGCTGGTTCTGTAAACACGAGCAAACTAAAAGAGGCCAATCTGTAAATATGCATTCATCTCTAAATGAGTCTGTTGTGCACAGCTGCTTCACACTGAGGGAGAGGTGTCTCCTCTCGTGCATTAAATCCCTGCAGCCATCTGAAGGCAGCAGGACGGACTGTGTGTTGATGAAAGCGGCGGCCTCTGATTGGAGGAGAGCGGCGTCAGAGCGCAGTGACATCACACTCACTGTGTTTACCTTCATTAAAGCGCCTTCAAACTGCAGAAGAAGAAGCAGCACACACATCAGAGCGGTCTGGTAGAAGTGGTGTACTCTGAGAGACATCCCATTACTGGAGCTCATGAGTCCTGAGTGTGACTCCTCCTCTCCCTACTAAATCTGTGCTTCAGGTTTTATTCTGGAAATGTATTACGGTGTTAAGAAAGAATGCAACCGTTTATAAAGTGACACACAGGAGGATTAGGACTGAAATAGTATTGATGGAATCATATAAACTGCTTCACCAAACGTAATCTAATGTTTAGAATTAAAATGTTTTGGGTTGAAACTTTAAGACAGAAACACATAAACCTTAATAAGACTTTCACTCCTGTTTTGCCTCAATCAATGGGCTCAATAAATTCAACTGATGGATTACACGACTGAGAAATGACTACAATTACTTGGGTTTAGGGACTTTTGCTCCCGAGTACAATAAACAGACAACATTCAATCTCTAAAAATGTCTGACAGAGAACGTTAAGATACTTCACTTCCACGCAGGCTCAGAGTAATGACAGTAATCGACCATTCGCTAAGTCCCGCCCCTCGAACGCAGGGTGGCCAATCATAGCGTAGCATCAGTCAGCTCCGACCGGGTCCGACAACCTGCTCCTGCTATGCTACGAGCTACTGTAGGTAAACTGAATGTCCACACATGCTGCTTTTGCTTTTTAATGATTGTAAAAGTAAATAAAGATCTATCAGCTTTACAGGAACAGTGTTGTTCCTTCATTTCATTGTCTTCTGTCTCCATCAGCAGGTGATGTGGTGCTTCACTTTTACTCTGTGATCTGTAGCGTTAGCTTCTATCTTTATCTTTTTTAACTTGTTTTCACTGCTTAATCAGTTAGAAATCCTGAATATATCCTTCAAACACTATTGTAGACCCTTCTGTTTGCTTCGCTCTGAAATCGCCTTTTTGTTTTTCAAAAACTAGATCATATTTACGCAGGGAGTGCAGTTAGTGACAGTGTGGGCTCCATAGTAACATTGCTCTGACAGCTTGATGGAAAGGGGGGGGTTTACAGAAGGGTCAATTGCCTGATGTGTGAAACCTCATTCTATCTCATACTACACTTGCACGCTGAATCTCTGCTTTGAAGAAAGTGCATGGTCAGACAAAGCTTCAATGATATTCATAGCTTCTGTCTTTGCTTGCTGACATCCCCGTATGATTTTCTGATATTGCCAAGCTTGATTGCTAAAAGCATAATCTCCTCCAAATGAAATGTTGGATCAGCAGGACTGGAGTCTTTCATGTTGATGGAGTCTGGCATTGATAACAAAAAGAGACAGAGATGCAAAAAAAGAAAAGAAAAATCTCAATGCCTTCACTGCGATTGTATCGAATTTGATTCATCTGTTAGTTACTTATCTCATGCAAATAAAGTGCAGATAAAGAAAAGTTTGGTCAGACCAGATAATAATTTGCATTTTGGTACTGTTCTGCTGAAAGACAGCTTCCAGAGTGCCACAAAAGAAAAAGAAGAGAGATTGTTGTTTCATGTCCCCTAAAAGGTCGCCATACAACAAAAAGAATTGGCTCCAGTTTAGCCTGCAAGTAGAAAATGTGACATTTGTCATGTCTGAGGACAAAGGAGTCCGTACCCAAATGCCAAGAGGCTACTGGATGGACGTGTCAGCGATACAGACGCATTGGATCGGTGATACCACGAGGACATCTGGATTCATTCAGCCTCTGAGTGTGGCTGAATTACTGACCAGGCAAGAGACGCAGTCTGGCAGCAGATCCCTGAGCACAAATGTGCAAATGAAAGACGGACATGAAAAGATGAGCCCAATCTCCATTTGGTCCTGGGGGCCCTATTGTATTATTCATTGAGGGAGATCGTAATGGAACATGATCCAGCTTTCTCGCCCCTTTTACTGCAGACAATTTGCTGTGCTATATAAAAAGACTGTCTTACGTGGTAGTCCTCTAACGTTAATTCGATTGAAGCTTGTGCATGGCAGTGTGTAAAATTCAGCTCCATCTTTTTCAACACACTATTTACACATAATTTTCATCAAAGGGAGACAGAATAAATGGCAGATTGCTTTTCATTGCAGGTGACTGTCTTTCAGGCTGTAAGGATGGTGCAGAGACAAAGATTATAGTCAAACATCTCCTATGGCTTAATTAATAACCGGCACCGGGTGTGATTAACTGTGGAAAGCCTTGAGGCTCAACAAACACTGGTGAAAAATGAACGACCTTTAATGTTCCTCGAGAAACACAACAGGCAAAGATCAGTGGGTGTGATCTGTGTAGGTCTGAAACAGCAATCCATGTTTGATTGCTATTTCAGGCTAGCTTTTTAACATCGCCAACGGGTTCTGGAGTCTCTGCTCCTGAGGGTGTAGCTGATTGGCAAAGACTCATTGTTCTGGAGGGGCTGTGATGATTGGCTGCCTAATGTTGGTGAAACGTCAGTTTATGTCTTAAAGGAATATTAAGGTTTATTACAATTTAGGATTTATTTTTTGTTGCTCTGGGCATTGGTTCCATCAGTTATGACAGCTAAGCAAAGTATTTGCTGACATTTCGGAACACGGTAGCAACAAGTTTATCTATTACACTTTGTTATCGGGATGGTCGAAGGAAATTGAGAAGTTTGAGGAGCTTTGAGAATGTTGGCCTGCCACAAGGAGAAACCCTCCACCATCAAACATGTCCTCGTAACAATTCCCCGTCAGCTCATGTCTGTACTACCGTCCTCCCGGAAAGTTTAACTGAGGCTTTAAGTAGGAGTGACCGTCTGATCATAGGTTTCTAAAAGTTTCAAAAATGTTGAACGATGCCCCCCAAATTCCACCATTGGAAATGGGGTTTCAGACAAGAGCCTGACCAGTCCGCCTAAACTCGGCTGATATATCGCTACCAGCACATATGCTGACCAATATGTGCAAATTTTTATTTGTCACTATTAATATAATCTAACATACAGAGTAGAAAGCACTATTACTTGCAGTATAGTGACACGCAGATTGGTATGAGAAGCAAGACACAGATCTGTGCAATGACAACCCAATAGTTCACAACATAAAGGTAATGTAACCTCATTAATGGTTAAAACTATAAAACAGCTTAAAAATCCCCAACATAAGCAGCTATGTTCTGGACAGACACATTACAAACACTAAGACATTACAAACTCTAACAAAAGCCTTTTGGAACATAAAGCAGCAAACCTAACCAACTACTCGGTCAGCAATAGGCAGGCATGATGGGAAATGTGGGCCATCCCCATCGCTACAAGACTGAGGGGGTACACGCTATTCCCCACTAGCTTATGCCTATGGCATTTTACACTGCATAAATTAGCCTAGCGGCTAGCAGACTTTTCCTTACCCATAGCTCTTCAGCTCTTACTTGGTTTTAAGTCACTGCATCTCCAGACAGAAGAACACAGTTTAATATCAGACTGAGTGTAAGTTTTGTTCAGCATAACTTTATTGAAACAGGCCAGCTAATACTGGTAGCCAGGGCAACAAGTTACTGCAGATAGTTTGAATGCCATCTCCCTGCTCTCAAGGTATGAAAAAAAAGACATATCTTTGTCACAAATGTTTGATAACCACATTTGAGGGATCATTGCAAAATATGTGTGTATATATAATAAAATGCATCTATATACAAAAGATGAGGAGTTCTATTCGTTGACTCCACTTGGCATTGCCCATCGCCTCCGCAGGCGATGAATTATGTCAGCTTTAGATCAATATGGATTGTGAATGTATTTGATCCACTTCTGCTGTCCAACTCCATTTCTCTTATTATAAGTTATTTGTATTGTATGTATATATTACTAAAGTATATGAGGTAAGTGATCATTTGTTTGCGTCGTATTACTTGAATGAGTAGAGCACAGGTGGAAGGCTTCTCCTCACTTGATGCCAATTATAGTTGGTATCCATTTGAGTTACTGCTCTCCAGAAAACGTTCTGATTTTGTGATTCAAATGAAGTTTACCAACCTCACCATATTCTCGTGATTCTTCTCCCCCATCTCTATGAGGAAAAAAAATGTACAGATCTCAGTCTGCCACATGCTGCGTTAAGCACTATCGTCTACCATGAATGCTCATTAAAAAAGTGCCAGTGGATGTGGAACAACTCATCAGCGGCTCTGATACTGAATAATTACAGAAAAACACCCAGCCCTTCTCCCTCCTTCAGAGCGTCAGCTGCAAAGTCACACAGTGTGGTTGAGGTCGGACCGCTGTGCTACTTCCAAGAAGAAGCGTAATGGGCTCTTTTGGAGGCAGAGGGAAAGCAGACAGGCGGCCTGGCTTTGGTGTGCTGATAACATTTGCTCTAATGAGCCGGCCGAGAGAATAAACAGCTGGACACAGTGTGGATGTACTAGGCTTTCCTCCCCATGTTCTCTCTTCCTTTTGGCCTCTGATTAGTTAGCAAGGCTCCTATATCTTGGTTAAAACCATCTATAGGAGGAACCCCAAGGGGAGGGGAGAAGAGAAGCAAATAGAGGTGTGATGAGTGAAAGGAGGTGAAGTGAAAAACCAACGGGGAGGCTGCTTCTCAGATCTTGTGCTACAAAGATGTTGTTGCAGAAATCCCCTATGTGGAGATCAGGTGCTGTGTGTGTGGGCTCCTTCAAGAAAAACCAACAAGAACAAGAACTACAGGCACGTTTAAGGGTCAGGTCTGGCTCGGCTTTGATTAATCACTTATTCATTAAATCTTTAGAATGTCAGGAAAAAGTTCAAATACAAATCCATTAAACCTTTGTAGAACCCAAGGTGATTACCAATGACATGAAAGAGAGAAAAGCAGACAATCCACACATCTGAGAGGCTGCAACCAGTGAAGGTTTGTCAGGTTTGATTGGAAACAGTTGGAAACTTTTGACCAAAAACTAAATCAAATAATACTTTTCTTACAAATAAGAAAAGTGAATTAAAAAACACTAGCACACCTTATGGTACCTAGTGTTGTTTAGTGTTAGCAAACTTGAGATAGATATTGCTGTATAACTGACATCACTGAGTTAGTTTGTTGACTTTATGACTGTCACTCTGTTGGTGCCATTTCAGTATCTACCATAACCTTGAAATTGCAGTAATATCCACTATTCATCATAATTGCATTTCACACAATGATTCAACTATCAAAGTCAACAGGACATTTACAGCAGGCAGTGCAGGACCAAGGCTGGCAGAATGAGCCATTCCAACAACGGCGTTTTTGGACTGATGCGGTCAGGGAAGCGTTACGGCAGCCACGGGTCACGGGGCCACGGGCCACGGAGCCACGGGGCCACGGGCCACGGGACCACGTTCCTGAACGAGGACACTGCCGAGGCTCCTGACAGACTTCACCTCCGTTGTTGCTCACAATTACCTCCACTATTCCCCTGCATCCCTTTATTTGTACCTTATTTCATATTTTCTCTGCACATTTCATATTTAATTTTGCCCATATCATTTTGCATATACCATCTTGTCTTTGTTGTATATATATTTGGTCTGTATTCTATATTATTATAAATATTATATTGTTGATTATATTGTATTCTTGTGTTATTATTATTACTAACATTAGTGTTAGTCTTGTATTTATATTTCAAGCACAGTAGTGGTGGAGGCAAACATTTCACTGCACACTGTAGAGATGAGTTGAGTATGAGAAAAAAGAAAAAGCTAGAAGTTGTTGTGGATTCATTTTTCTGCCTGACTGAATATTTTTTGTCTCAGTTTTTACTGTTTAACATGTGGCTTGGATTAAAGTGCAGACTTGCGGACTAACCCTGTTCAATAGCTTGTATATGCTAGCAGCGGGGTATCAAAATACCAATATGGAGAAATAGACTGCCATGTGGTTTATCAATACTTAGGTAGGTAAGTCCAGCATCACTTGCTATATCAAAAGTCATGTTTACTTATTGTGTTCTCATTTGAAAGGCCCGCTGGAACACCACACATCCTGCAGATGTACCCGAGATAGACCCGATGTCAACATTCAACCACACGCAGACCTCGCCTTACTCCATTTGAAATGTGAGATAAACACTTCTACCACCAGCACACTTGATGAGCAAGCACAGCCCGGTGCAGAGTTATGGCCGTCCAAACAAACATGAAACCGTCCTGCTGTCTGAGACTTCAGTCAGGCCTCAGGGCTGCTGGGACTAATAGGAAAACAGAGAATACCAGAGTCAGTGAATGGCTCCGTTGCAGTGAAGCTCTTCATTATTGTACTGAGTTGCTAAATGGAACTATCACATGTTGAATATTAAATGTGGTAAGTGCTTGAGGCGTAGCTCCTCTCAGATGAAACTTTCTGGAGGGTAGCAAACAGCACAGTAATGCTGACGTTCAAGTTAAAACATAATTGCTACTGTACTGTAGCTTGTGTTTAGCCCACAGTTGTTGTTTTGACCATGTGCAGACGATTGTCTCCTATAGTACAGCCAGAGAGCAGAGACAGAACTTCTTCCTCATGTGTGGTTCCATGAACACTGCGACTCTTTATCGCTCCACAGAGAATGGATTTAAAAGATGGAGACATAGGATGTGTCTTTGATAGTATTCATGGTGATATCTCAGGGATCAGGCTACATTTTCTAGTTCACTGATAAATGTACGCGAAGGTCAGTAAAACCTCCGTGACTGACAACAGAGAGCAGCCTCCAGGGACAGTACCACGGCTGTAAGGTGAAAACATTTCACTGTCAGCTTTTCGGGAACTAAGAGAAACTTTCTAGTATTTCTAGGTGTTTTATGGCTGTGTCTAAGTCCTTGAGCATCATACAAATCTCCAATTAAAGAGAAAACATGAAGAAGAATGAGTACATGGTCCCACACTGATTGACACAATCAAAAACGTTGGTTGCAAAAAAAGTCAGATTGTCTAGAAGTCTATAGAAAATGACTCTACTTCTCTCTTGATTTATTCCCTCAGTAAACATTGTAAACATGAGTTTATGTCTCAATCTCTAGTTTCAAGTCTTCTTCAATACAGCATGATGTTCATTTAGTAAATTATGGTCCATTTAGAGTCAAACAGACCATAAAGCAGGGGATGCTTTAGGGGCGGGGCTACAAGGTGATTGACAGGTCGCTGCAGCCAGAGACGTATACGGCCTCTCTACGTCTCTCCTCCGCATTACAAATACGGTCACTTCTGTTCACTGGTTGCGAAAAAACAACATGGCGACGGCTGTAATCCAAGATCCCCCAGACTTCATGAGCAAGCACAGGTGGTAACTCAAAGCTTCATAACATCAGTCCACAAACCAATGGGTGTCGTCCCCATGACTACGTCCACTTCTTCTATACAGTCTGTGGTTGGCAGTCTGTAGTCGCTCATTGTTTGGCTTTCAACATCCCCCACCGCTGTATGTGTCAAAATAATCCTGCTACATGCTATTATTTTTAGTCCATTAAACTTCCCTGCACCAACACCCACTCTGCTCATCAGCCTTGTACAATATATACGTTAACCAGATATAGGTTTAACCAGACCTGCAAACTCTAGAGTAGTAAAAAAGATGACAAGATAAAAACAAAAATCAGGTAGGGGGGTCAGGCCGAGAATCGCTGTACCGTGGCGTCTGATCAAAATAAATGTGGCTGTGGTGGCATTTTACGCAACTCAATGCTTCCATTTACATGACGGGTATAGAAATAGAAAAAGAAAGAAGAAAAAAAAGAAGTCCAGCCCTACAAGGCAGTAGAGTACAACAAATTCACCCAAAAAGTCAAACACAAAGTTGTTGTTTTTACAATCCACACTCAAGAGAGACAACTTTAAATATAATATGAGAAGCTGAAAATCACAATTCAATACGATACAGCCACACAGCATGTCAAAAACCCTTACCCATGACACAGTGATATTCAAGTCATTTTTTTGCTTTTAAATGTCAACTTATTGAAAGCGTGGGAGGGAAAGACCTCAGGTGAACAGAAAGAACAGAAAATAGGAAGTGGTGAACACACAGCTGCAATGTTCATCCCTCCTCACAGACAGTGTGAAGAGGAAGGCCTTGGGCGCACCAACCGCGTGGGCCTCTCAGGCACACCTACTATTCTGGTTCATGAATGTGCAGCAGCACAAAGGGCAACAGGGCCGGGTGAAGGGGAACATGGATCGGAGGTGTGAGGTGATTTATAAATACACACCCATCTTGTGTGATTATAGCAGCTGGTCTACAAGGCTCCAAATAAAAATAAAAATTGCCACTGTCGTAAAAAATCATTTCAACCGCTCTGAAGTCAGTAAACCATCAAAAAAAGCTTCATAAAAACACACAATTCAAATGATAAGGAAATAAAATATTGTATTTCTATGGATTAAAACAAATCGTGTCTTTAGTAGTTTTAATGATGTATTATAAACTGCTTAGAGCTCGTGTAAACAGATCATAATTATTCTCTAATATCTATTTATGTTGTTGTGAACTGGATTTATTCAAGTTTCTCACCAACACTACATTTTACGACATTACATGTGAACACATCATGATAATGTTATAATTTACCTTCACCCAATGCTCATTTTCACTTAACGGAGCCTGAATGCATCATAATGTAACAGAACGGAACCTTCGTTCTCCTGTCAGTTTAAAGACGGATTAGTTGTTAATAATGTAACATTATCAGAGACCGGCGAATAGAAAAACTTAAATGATGTCCTGAATACATTTTTTACTAAGTATTTGCGGATAACGATCGTCATGAAACCTTATTTCCCACTGTGATGGTTCACACGTGTGCCGAACCTTGCGGGGGGGTCGACAGTGGTCCGTTACACCCCTACTGGATGGTGCAGACTTTTTAGTTCCCAGTTATCCAACGTGCTCACTAACGCACATAAAGGGGAAACTTCCCCACGGCTCTAGTGTCCCCGTTGGGCCCATCTACGGGCTCAGCTATCCGCTGGTGTAGCTGTCCATATTACATTCGTTGCCATTGAGTCAGTTACTGTGGGAGTCAGCCTAAAGGTGGTCACTTCAATTCAATTCAATTTATTTTTTATAGCCCAAATCACAAATTACAAATTCTCCTCAGACAATCTGTACACATACGACATCCTCTGTCCCGGGACCTCTCATCGGTTCAGGAAAAACTCCCCAAAAAAAGCTTTGAGGGGAGAAAAAGGGAAGAAACCTTCAGGAGAGCAACAGAGGAGGATCCTCTATCAGGATGGACAGAAGTACAATAGATGTCATGAGTACAGAATGAACAACGAGTATTTGATACTTAAATCTCTCTGAGGAAGTAGATTTTCTATTCTCAGAAGGTTGACCTCTCTGGGGGTCGGGGGGCTCATTGTTGAGGAGTTGTGGGAGTAGTGGGAATGCTTGTTTGCATTGGACAGCCACAGATAAAGAAGATCTTCTGCTTCAGAGTGCAGGCTACACAACTGATAAAGTAAGCTATACAGTGGACTGGAAAACAGTGCATTCCCGTGATTTGACACTTGGTATAGAGATGGAGGAAACTAAGCTTTTCTTTTATTTCTTCCACTGTACAAATAATGACTTTCTAGCATCAACCACGAGGTCAACTCCTGAAGAGCGAGAGGGGAGAATGGAGAAACTCCAGATGGAGAAAACAAACCAAGAGAAAAGAGACAGGGCAGTGGTCTGTGTTCATGCCCAGATGTGCTGATTGGCTAATTATAACTCATTAGATGATTGGGAAAATAACAGATTAAACAGATGCGGATTATTTGTCCCATAGCAGGCAGACGTGCAGGTGTTCATTATGTTGTTCCCTTCTCAGTTCTCTGGTATCGATGCACTGATGCATACACCTCCTACATGTTGAACTTAAGAGATGTACGACTGAAACTGAGAACATGCAGCCTGCAAAAATATACACCCAAGGGTGCCTGAACACCTCAATCAGGAAAAGGTTAAATCCCTAATTTGACACAGCCCCAACCAATAAAAACATGAAAGATCACATTACAAAATCACCTATATCACATTCTGAGAAATACCTTCAAACCCTACACGGTCTCTTAAGTCTGCAATCTGAAGAAAATCTTGACAATTATTGACTTTGATCTGTCTCTCTGCTCCCTCCGGGCCTTGCTTTAGCGTCACTGTGCTAGCTGCTCTGTGGAAGCATAAAATAATAATAATAATAATACAACAGAGATCATGAATAAGAAAGCGCAGAACTTCAGAGTAGATTATGGAATCACTTAGTTTGCCAAAAAAGCCTCACCTCAATCAAACTGCCCATTTTATTTTGTGATAACTGCCCCAACAATAAACCCTGACTCTGTATCACTTGTCCTGGCCATTTTAACTTAATCTTAACTTTAATCTGATTCATTCATTTGATACAGTAAAATGACTGAGATAGACAGAATGATAGAATACACATTTGAGAAAAGCTAAGCATTTTGACAATTTAACAGAACACTTTCTTCAGTCTTACAGATAATAAGTCTTGTTCTCAAACTCACGTCATTTGTTCAGTACAGAATTGGAGTCAGGTGGTTAGCCTAGCTTAGCATAAAGACTGGAAGCAAGGGAAACCATGAGGATGTCCCAAATATACCCTCTAGGTTTGTGCAGACTGACGGTAGGATTGTATATTGACGATGGAGGGGACGATCGACCATTGGTTATTCCTTTTTTTTCTTTTCTTTTTTACTTATTATCAGAACTGATATGTTATAAAAACTTCAATTTGCGCCCTACTGTGCATTCAGAGAAGTTTCTGGTGGAGCGACGTGTCTCCGTTCATCAGCACATGGGAGGAGTGAGTTTCTATAGATCTGTTCACCATATCACCAAAACTTTGCTCTGCGCCCCATAAGTGTAGTTAACGATATGGATAAGGCTCTATCGCATCTTTTCTTTTTTCATTCAAAGCTTTGATTGAGGTTTTCAAACCAAAATGAATATAATTTATGGTGCTGTTAGATTGCTGCCAGACTGGCGCGTTAGGAACAGGTCTCACTGTGTGTGAAGCGAGCAGGAGAGCAGCACCACAGTGAAAATGTTGTTTTTCAAAGACTCAACACATATGAATTGAAGCAGAATATTCTGTTCGATAAAACATGTTGCGAATTGATTGAAGCTTCAAATTATTTGGGTCGTTGTGATATTAAAGACAAGAGAATAATGTTAAACGGAGCATGATGCTGTGATTGCACCAAGCAGACACACAGACCTTTGGAAAGACTTTTTAAATATCACAATATACCAAATCATTACCAACCCAAGCTTCCAGTCATTTCATTTTAGAAACAAAAAAGACATTAGGTTTGATTTCTGTTCCATGTATTTTTAAGAACTGATTTAGACAAAGAATCATAGCAGAAATCACAAAGGAAGCGAGGACTGGACGCTGAAGGGCGTTGTTCCTTCTTCTAGTTGCAAACTGACACCACTTGCGTGAGTTGCTGTTGCCTTTGAAAACTGTCTTGATGCTGAGTTGCAGGAAGTGTCAACGCTGCTTTGGTGCTTTGAAATGATGCCTCACTTCTCTGAAACCCAGCTTGGGTGTCGGCGTGGTTACGGTGTGCCACTGCCTCAGCACGGATGAGGTGAACCACAGACCCCGACACGGTTTATGAAACCTGGAGTGTAAAACCGTTCTCAAGGTGTGATAGGCTGAGACAACTGCAAAGCTCTGTTGACCTCAGATAATCTAACATTTTAAGCGCAAATGGAAAATCCCCACTTATTAAGCAACCAGTTTGTTTATGCAATGTGAAAATATATTTAATTATGACCAGATTTTGAAAAATAAAGTACTCAAGTGTGAGACTCACAGTCTCAAGGGTTTTTAAGGCATTCGTTTTGCACAAATAGCAACATGCAGACCAGTGTGGGTTTCTTGTTGACATATTCAAGCTTGTTGTCCGACCAGCAGCCCCAATCCCAGAGGCTTTTATTTACAACTGACGAAACCAGCAAATATTCACATTGGAGAAGCTGGAAACAGTGAATCAAACATGTGACATTTTTGATTTTGTGTTATTTGATTGTCAAAATGCCACAATTGTATCACATAAAAGTTGAGATATTTTACTGGATTATTGAAAACTGTGACCTGCTGGTTGCTCTCTATGAAAAGTCATGGGCTCTACAATGTCATTAGCGTTCTTCCTCTGGGCATCATAAATGTATGAGCCAAATTTCAATCCATCCAATAGTTGTTAAGATATTTCAGTCTGGACCAAAGTGGTTAATCCACCAACAGAAAATGATAGTACATATGAGGGACAGGCTGACATTGCCATCCATAGAACCACGATAGTAGCATGGCTAAAAACAGGACACCTCAGATACCACCTTGAAAAAGGCAAGAAGCAGAGCATTTTGGGGGATAAAGCACTCTCTGTTGGCAAAGACGTCTTCGACTTTAACTAAATTGAGTTAGTCATGATGTTTTCTGCTGGTCCGAGGACTGTATTACATCTTTTAATGTGCTTTCTACACAACACAAAGTGAGTCAGTGTGCAGTTTACCCTGAAATTGCTTTGAAATCCCCAATAGTGAACTGACAATTAACCATTAATCGCTCCAGAAAGATGTTGCTCTCCTCAAGGCCAATCAATAATCATACCAAATAAAAAGTGTAAATGGAGCTGTCAGGGCCTACTTTTCAAAGGCCAACATTACAACGAAATAATGACCAAAATGTACTAAAATCATGTCCTTGGTTGTCACTCCATGTCTTCATTGATTTTGTAGTAATGGGCCTATTTCTTGTCTTTTAGAAACAGAGTCAAAAACAGATCCTTGTTAAAACTTGTAAATGTGTAAGGAGGGGGGGGGGGGGGGGCTTCTCTAGCTCTTCCTGTTTGTGCTTATTCTTTAGTTGAGTATGTTGTGTTTTCTTCCTTCTCCATCTCAGAAGTGAGCCTGTGCTTCTCATTGACTGAGGTTTCAGAACAGTTTTAAGACGTGATGACGGCTAACAGGATTTCACGCTGCACATTGCAGTTGTGCGGAGAGGACAGTTTGTCTGCTCCTGCTGTGTCCTTTTGTTTGGGCCTTAGGGATAGTGGGGAAGGAAGCAGTGAAGCAATGATTTTGGAAATGGGTTTAGAAGTAGGCATATTTTCTAAATATATTTTTTCTTTATAATCTAAAACAAATTTTGGAGCCCATTGAGTGATCCCATCAGACTTTATATATTATTATTATTATTATTATGGCATCACTGAAATAGCTATTAGCTTTAGATAACTCTTTGTCTATTAATACGTTCCATTTCTATAGGACCTATGGCAGGATACAGTATTGTATGATTATGGCTGTATGACAATAAAACATCAGCTCTTAACAAAATTATCAAAATGATATGGTCAAAAGCTCCAAAACAAGAACCCCGTTGTACTTTCAACAAAGTAAAGCAAAGATGACTTTGTAAGTACAGTAGACAAAAAACTACAGTTCCCATGAATATTTACTTACATCCTTACATCCTTATCCATGAAATGATCAAACGCTCTCTTCTCATGTCATCTCTTCATCTCTGTTGTCTAGAAACTTTTACAGCATTCACTCTGAGCTAAACCCGATCCCTTGACCCGTCATGGACTCACCTCTTCTAATGACTCTACTTCTCTCTTGATTTATTCCCTCAGTAAACATTGTAAACATGAGTTTATGTCTCAATCTCTTGTTTCAAGTCTTCTTCAATACAGCATGATGTTCAATTAGTAAATTATGGTCCATTTAGAGTCAAACAGACCATAAAGCAGGGGATGCTTTAGGGCGGGGCTACAAGGTGATTGACAGGTCGCTGCCGATAACAAAGACGTATACGTCTCTACGTCTCTCCTCCACATCCCAAATATGGTAACTTCTGTTCATCAGCTGCGAAAAAACCCAACATGGTGACGGCCGTAATCCAAGATGGCGACGGCGAAATCGCCAAACTCAAGGCTTCATAACATCAGTCCACAAACCAATGGGGGACGTCACCATGACTACGTCCACTTCTTATATACAGTCTGTGGGTGAAACCATACTGTTCAGAACGAGTCCGTTACAAGTTGTTGTTTAGCTATTTACTTCATTACAAATGTAAATGGAATTTTCGAATAATGTTTTCTAATTCTGGAACAGAACCCTGCACTTTGGTCTCGGTTCTCTTTAGCGATGCCCTCTCTGAGCTAAGGTTATTATTATCCTTTTAAAACTGATGCATCGAACAAATGCCACAGATCCATATCTGGTTGAAGAATAGCACAGCTAATGAAGCACTGTTAACTTGGTGGAAAAGACTTCACAATAAGTTGGCCAGCGATAGTGTCTTCTTGTCTAAATTGTTCTGATAATCCCCCGGCTCTTTACTCCAACAGGGACAGCCCTGCTGTAGGGGACACTATGACAAGGTAGTCTGCATCTAGAAGTCCTCTTTCACCTGCTCCCCTACACTGAGCCCAGGTGATGCAGAAGACTGCAGAGTTGTTGTTGCCAACTCATTAATATAAATGTTGAATTAATTGGGGCTTAGATGGCATACCTCTGTTCTGAATAAGCCTTTGTTTTTTTATTATCTGTTTGAAAGCCGCATTTGTTTTCCTCGTGAACTGCTTTAATGATGACTTTGCTTTAATGCTTTTGCTTATCTCTGAAAGACTGGTTGGACCGTCCAGGTCATTATTCCAATAATCATTCTTGTTCTTGGTCGTTTAGTTTTCTCAGAATGACTTTGTGAGTTGGTTTTCCAACTCTTTTGTCATGAATGTGTTATTTCATGTTTTAATGTATGACCTTGGTGTCTGCAGTGTATCTGATCGGCAGCATGTTCTTGCTTTGTCTCAGTACTTCTCTTATTTAAGCATTCTTGGTCAAAAAGCTTTCTGGCTTCCGCTATATTTTTTTCTCACTTTGATGGCTTATTATACCTGTTCCCCTTAAATGTGTAGAACAGGAAGCTGTACATCGTGTTCTCAGTTTTGCAGGGTGTGATGAGCAGATTTATAACTTGGGGCCTGTTTCTGTCAACAAGTCAACAAAGACAAAACAGATAGTTTTGATACTGCCTAGTGTTTTCTCATCTGGCACCCCGATTGTCAGGATGACATTGTTTGTCAGTGCCTTTCAAAACCTATGTGGCTATTATAAAAAAAGGAATCGATCTGTTTCTGATCTGACACCTCTAGAGTCGGAGATGTACTTGATTTAATGAGAGACCTGTACAGCACATCTGTACACAGCCCTGTTAATCATCACTGACACAACACATCCCCTCGACAGGAGTTTGAGAGAGAGTTCTTGTGTCCCAAATGCAATTATTGTGGTCAACAAACTGCAGTTTAAATATGACAGTGAATCATGGGTATGAATGCAGTACTGTTGAGATATGTTTGTTCTGTTCAGGTGACGTTTTTACCTTGTGGACATGTTTGGTATTGATTCCTCCTCGGTGATACCAAAGACAACTTTCCTGCCTCTTCTGGACCATCAGGTTTTTTTCGATACTTATCTATTAACTACACATTCGTGTGACGGCTGCTTTACGTATCTTGCGTCCGTTTGGAGCGCTGGTTGTGCACATCACATACCAACGGCACAGCTCTCGGGAGCAATTTGTGGGGTCGAAATGCAGGATGGAGGATCTTTGGATTGGAGGACGACCCGCTCTATCTCTGAGCCACAGCCGCACCGTGTGTCATTGCACAGTGACAATTAGATATTAGTCAAAATAGCTAGGGAAGGATCAGTAGCAATGAAGCGGTCAACACGGCAACCTTCAAAAATAAATGGAAACAAGGCAGAGACCGTTACGTCCACCAGTCATCAAACATTTGAGCTGGCTAAGCAATTTTATGGATCACTGGTCTACTGAGACCAATTTACCACTAAATATAGAATATATTTATATATATTTCTTGTTTACATTATGCAAACCCAGAAGCTGTCTGGCGTGCCTTCTAGTGGAATCCTCCAGTAACACGCGTAGATTAGAGGCAAGTATGTGAAGAATTCCATCCAGGAAGCAGCCGGTTGTCTTCGGTTGAAAAGCAACTTTATCTGCGGCTTAAGGTTGCGGTTTAGTTACAAAGACAACTTAAACCACTTGGTTATGGTTGGGTGTGTACCGCTTATGGTTAAAACAAACCGCAAAGACACTGAGAGAACTTCTATTATAATATCTTATTGCTATAAACACATAATAATAATAATATCAATATCATCTGAGAACTGATGTAATCAGCTCAGTAAACAACGGCTAATGTTTGTCTGATAGCTGTAGAAGAAATTCTCCCATTGTCTTCCAGCTCTGTCATTCTTTAACGTTCCACATCATCATCAATAATGTGCTCATTTGCAATACAGGAACACTGTTTGGTCTGATGGCCCTTCCTTTATGTCTTTTTGCTCCATTGTAGAGTATTTATCAGTCAGCTGAAACAGCACAACAAGCCCGAGAGCCCGGCCAGCTGCTAGTTATGTCTACAATGAACTACTGCCAAGAGCTGGCCGAGAGATATCTGCAGATAGCAGGGAGAGAGAGAGAGAGAGAGAGAGAGAGAGAGAGAGAGAGAGACAGAGAGAGAGAGAGAGAGAGAGAGAGAGAGAGAGAGAGAGAGAGAGAGAGAGAGAGAGAGAGAGAGAGAGAGAGAGAGAGAGAGAGAGAGAGAGAGAACAGAGAACAGAGAGAGAGAGAGAGAGAGAGAGAGAGAGACAGAGAGAGACAGAGAGAGAGACAGAGAGAGAGAGAGACAGAGAGAGACAGAGGACAGAGAGAGAGAGAGACAGAGACAGAGACAGAGAGAGAGACAGAGAGAGAGAGACAGAGAGAGAGAGAGACAGAGACAGAGAGAGAGAGAGAGAGAGAGACAGAGACAGAGAGAGAGAGAGACAGAGAGAGACAGCAGAGACAGAGAGAGAGAGAGAGAGAGAGAGAGAGACAGAGAGAGAGAGAGAGAGAGACAGAGAGAGCGAGAGACAGACAGAGAGAGAGAGAGACAGAGAGAGAGAGACAGAGAGAGAGAGAGACAGAGAGAGAGAGAGAGAGAGAGAGAGACAGAGAGAGAGAGAGAGAGAGAGAGACAGAGAGAGAGAGAGAGAGAGAGAGAGAGAGAGAGAGAGAGAGAGAGAGAGAGAGAGAGACAGAGAGACAGAGAGAGAGAGAGAGAGAGACAGAGAGAGACAGAGAGAGAGACCCATTGCCCTGCTGACAGGAAAAGACACACACAGAAAATGTGCATACACACATCCTCCTCTTGCTCACACACGATCTCAGACGTTAAGTATTGCCATCTGCTGTTAATCATCACCCCCCTTTATTTACCCCTCATTACTCACACATACCCAGACCAAATCTAGTTTGCAGAGAACTCTTCCTGCGGCCCGTGTCCACACAGGGCCCTTCAGCCCTCCCCGCCCCAGGGACGCTCACAACAGCCCAGTTGGGCTGACGGGGAGGAGGTGAACAGTCGCCCACTCTTTGCTCATCTCCTGTGTACAGCACTATCCCCACAGCGGCTTGCATAATGGATTACGCCGACACACTGGCCATACATACCATGACCTAAATTAAATTAAGGCCAGCCATAACTTGAGTTCTGCTGAAGAGGGCTGAGAGGAATAGTATGCAAACATTCTCATCAAAAGAAAACTCGACACTTAACGAGGCCAAAACAAAAAAAAAAGCAGTAATTGAACATTTGAGAATGTCTGAATTGAGCATCTTGTGCTGAGGCTGAAAAACACAAACCCTGGGGGGCTGAGAGAGGACATTCATCACATCTGTAGGAGGCGCTGAGTGCTGCTGGGAGCGGGAACAGTGGCGATAAGACAACAAAGAAACTACAGCAGCCAGGTTTCAGGTTTCCTGGAGCCACATCAAAACGCTGCTAGCCCTTTTGTTGTGGACTGTGGCACCAATATAAATACTTTCATTGTAATTACAGTGTTTCTGGGCCTGAGATGGAGTTAAGCTAAGTTAATGGATTCTGGAAAAGAAAAAGAAAAAAACAGAAAAGAATCAATGGAAGCGCTGCAGTTAATGTGATTATGCGGCCCTCCCCGGTCCTCTCAGAGACATCTGGAAAAAGCGAGCTAGCATCTGTGGCCGCCATTACCCAGTGCAGCAGACAACCCAACTCAATCAATGACACACATGACTGCTACGAGACAACAAGCACGTGGCTGAGAGGAGAGCTAGATTACTTATACAGTGCTTTGGTATGTATGAAACCAGTTATTATTTATTAAATTATAGCTGCACTAATTCATATTTCTATATCAACAATGGATCAAATGACCGTGTTTAATGTAAAAGGTGTTGCTCAAGGTGACAAGCACGCAGAGAATTATCTCCAACTCTGGAGTTAAGCTCTACTCAGCGTTTTAGCCTCTTTCAGCTCATTGTTTTGGTTTCGGGTGAGAAAACTGGGCTCTCAGCAGCTGTATTCAGAGAAAGGGCTCTGATGAACCCATAAACCCACATTACACTATTAACTCAGCAGACACAGTCAGAGACTCGCTGGTGAAGAACCTTTAACATCTAGCAACTAAAGAGTCTCGTTCTTTGGATGCTAATGTTGATCTGCGTCCACTAGATGTGTAAATAAGCTATTGTTTTTACTCCGTGAAACATTTAAAGGTAATATAATGTCAGCTGTTGAGTTTTAAGCCTGCACTGCTGCCCCCAAATTGTCAGAGAAAAAAAAAAAATACTTGATCTTTTTTTATCACAGCCAGCAACACAAAGGATTGAGTGAGTTGTGAATGTAGCATCGGAGCCCATGTTTAAATGCCATAGCTATACTGATACTGACATTCAACCCCTCACATATTGTGCCTATGGTTGTTATGGAGACGGCAAGTGGAGATAAGAAGTGTGATTGGTCAGCTTGGGCTGTTTGTGTTCTCTCCTACGAATCTCTGATGCTCGTGGAGATAGTTGAGTGAAGGCACCATGAAACAGTAAACTAGAACTACCGCCTCGTTGTTGAACACTTACAACAACCAGTCAAGTTGCAGTTTACATCCTTGTCCGTCCAAAATGTCTCCACTTCATCATTTATCCTATTAGATATTTGTGTGAATTTGGCATAATTGGCATTTAAATTCTTGAGTCATGGCCAAACATTTTCTGACTTTTGACCACCAAATTCTGATCAGTTGGTCCTGGAGTGAATGTTTATAAAAGTAGTGAAATTCATGCAAGGCCAGACAGACCCAAAAAAAGGATGCCTCTGACCATGGTTACGCCGCCTGACAAAAGGTCCAGTTCTCTTCTCCTTTTCAGGAACACACATCCAGCAAAGTCATCTGTCATGGGATCCTTCTGCTCACTGCGACGCCCACCATCCATCAAAGCTAATGAATGAACATAAACACAGCCACGGCAGGGCAGCAGTCTCCTATTCAGTGAGGAGACATCTCCTGTATGTGACTCTGGTTCTGTAAGTACATGTGTGGCCCATCATCACGCTATATCAGGGGTTCTGAACTTGGGCCCCCCCCCTCTGGGGCGTCAAAGATCAACAGGGTTTGTCTGCTCTGAGTAAATACATATACAACTGAAATCATAATAACACACTTACTGGATAATTAATCCAAAAGTTTGGATGTAAAACATTCAAAATATATATTTATTTTGTATCCTCACTTTGATAGTGGGCCAGATTCTGTTTAAATCCCGTACACAGCAAAATCAGGCTACACTAATAATATTAGTATTATACTATTTCTAGAATAAGATTCCAGTGGTAGCTGCGTACAATTATTTCTGATTAAATTTCCAAAATTCACAACATGTCAAAATATTCTGTTTCAATCGATATTAGTTGGGTAAATTTTCTCAGGGGTGAGAACTAGGGGTGGGGTAAAAAATCGATACAGCGTAGTGTCGTGATATTTTGCGTGGCGATATTGTATCGATACACGGAAGTCAAGTATAAATTATAAAGTTTTTGGTCCTAGAATAATAAAATCAATTGCTTTTTCAGTCCCCTAGATGGTGCTGTGTTGCTTTTTCAGTCCACTAGATGGTGCTGTGTTGTTTTCTGGTGAGGTCAGCGTGATTGGTAAGAAGTTGGTCAAAACCAAAATGGAGACATCGGAGAAAGAAATTAGAAATGTGCCGTCCGCGTTTAAATCAAACGTTTGGACTTATTTGGGATTTTTTAACAAGAAAGGGAAGAAAGACATGGATATGACATGCGATTTGCAAGCAGTGTCGTATGAAAATAAAATACTCTGGGAATACTACGAACATGAGGGCTCATCTCACACGCCTCCATCCAGAGATAACGTTAACCAATGACGGCCAAGCCAATGCTAACACTGGACACACTTAGCTTGACAAAGCTATCTTCCAATTCTGAGCGAGCTAAGAAAATAACACAATCTATCACCTACTTCATGTGCAAAGACCTGCGTCCATACAACGTGGTGGAAAACGAAGGCTTTTGTTACATGCTCAAGACACTGGAACCCAGGTATATGACTCTGTCACTGACACAGCCGTGCCCAAGCTCTACAGAGAAGTGAAGCTTAAAGTTGAGGAATCTTTGAGTACAGCAGAAAGAGTTAAGTCAAGGGCAGTGGATTCCTATGTGACTATAACCGCACATTATCTCACAGACGACTGGCGACTGCTGTCTCACGTTCTCCAAACGAGAGCAGTACACGTAAGTCACACCGGGGCAAACATTGCAGACCTCCAGCAAAATGCAGCACAAAAATGGGGGATTGAAGACAAAACCCTGGTCCTAACCTCAGAGCATGTTGATCAGCTCCTCTTTCTGAACAAGAATGCTGACATTCCTTCACTGTCCAAATGTCTTTGAACTTTTTTAGTCCCAAGGCCAGCAGCAAATAGTAGCACATTCTATTTCTTTTAATTTAAGAGTACATGTTTTATTTTGGGCTGCACGGTGGTGTAGTGGCTAGCACTGTCACCTCACAGCAAGAGGGGTCTGGGTTCGTCTCCGAGCTGGGATCGGCTCCAGTGCCCCGCGACCCTAAAATAGGATAAGCGGTTTGGATGATGGATGGATGTTTTATTTTATTTTATTTCAATTTAACAGTCATTTATGTTCATATTCCCCAGTTGCTGAAGGGGCTGCATAACTTTTGTACAAGTTGCATTGTTCAAAATACCTGTAATAGTACAGCAGTCCACACACGTTTGCATTCTGTTAAGTTGGACTATGTAGACTGTAATACAAACAGTTCAGTTTGTCAGGTGCAACATTTATGACAGTGTTGGTCAGTTTGTCTGCTTGACACTCCCATTTTGCTGCAATAAAAATGATTGAAGTGAGATGAACAGACTGAAAACTTTATCTTATAAGATAAAATATGTTGACAAAGTTTTCCTTTGGGGACAATTTGCAGTTGAAAAAAGGTAATAAATTGCAACATATCGCAATACTCAACATATCGCAATACTCAGCATATCGCAATATCGTGATAATATCGTATGGTGACTTAAGTATCGTGGGACCTCTGGTGATTCCCACCCCTAGTGAAAACCCTGTTTTCTCTGCTGCATGCTGCACACAAGGTGAGGCACGCCACTGTATTAACAGGGTGGTCTACAGCAACCATAACAGCACCACTAATTACATTTAATCAAACATATTAACCAAAAACACACTGAACACTTTTATAGTAAATTAGTTTGGTCAAACTTATTCATGTCGATGAAGCTGACGAGTGACATTTATTAAAGAAAGACTGAAAGTCTTTTCAATTTATCCAAATTGAGGATTTGTTTGAGAACTTGTAATGATTTTAGAGTGATGCCGTCAGAAAATATGTGAGGGGGCCCAGCTTTTCTTAGATACAAGTAAGGGGCCCAAAGGAAAAAAGATTGGGAACCACTGCTCTATCTAATAAAGTACTTGTAAAGGTGTAACACAGTCTACACTCAGATCCACAAAGGGACCTGAAACCCTTTCGTCAAGATTGTATCTGCCTTTGCTCTTAAACAAGGGCAGGCGGCAGGCCGACCTGACAAGCACCCTTCACAGCTAACCTCAACCCGACATCATGCCGTGGTG
Organism: Ophiodon elongatus; assembly: GCA_016806645.1. Classification (NCBI taxonomy): domain Eukaryota; kingdom Metazoa; phylum Chordata; class Actinopteri; order Perciformes; family Hexagrammidae; genus Ophiodon; species Ophiodon elongatus. The sequence continues at coordinate 141,790 of JACSYO010001557.1, forward strand.
ACATTCTGGGACAGCTAGGAACCTCCATGTTTGTCAAACCGGCTCTAATTGGCCCGAAACCCTGTTCATGGCCCGTCACCCATCTGTGAAGTGTGCTGTCGGCTCCCTGAGCCCCTGTCACAGGATCAAGGTTAATGGCCTCTGTTGAAAACAAAAGGAGGGATGATTGATCAGGGCAAATGTATGCTGGTCTTCCTGGCTTGCCAGTGGTACCCCACGTAGTTTAATTTAACCTAAATAAACGGCTACCTCCATATAGCCTCCATCACAACTATTTATCTTATGAGGCAGGAAGAAAGCAGGTATGTCAGCTTTCAGTACACGTGGTGTTTTTCTGGGAGTATCAAGTAGAAGCTGTGCTCTGAGCACTTCCTGTGCGGCCTTGTGAAGAGTGGAGCCGACTGCAACAAACATTGGTCCCGTCCCGTAGCATGACTTCATCTGACGAACAGAGTTGAATGCTGGAGCAAACACTGGATGAACCACACAGAACCACACAGACCACATAGTCACGGTTAAGCAGCAGGGACTACAACGGCTGCTTCCCCGTGCATCAGTTACCACTGGGACACGAGAAGGCAGTTTATCTGGACATTGCAATGCTTTTGTCACACACATGGCTGTAATGTTCGACAAACCTATGGCGGAATATATCAGTGCATTGTGGGACATCTTGACAGCACCATATGACGTTGCGTCAACCGTTTTTTAATGCAGAAATCAAGATTCTGACACTAAGCATCACAAACCTCTGTGTGACAAAATAATCTCAGCTCTTGTTGAGCATCGTCTCATGGCCTTCATCAGGAGGGGGAGCCGGCTCAGGACGGGTCCACAACTAAAGGTCCAGTTCCTGAACCAAACCAATCAATGTGAGGATGATGAATTGTTTACATTTTCCAACAGTAACTGCGATCACAAAGACAAATCTCAAACGGTCCAGAAATTGGAAACAAAAGTCCCATGTTGGAAATGTCGTCCATCATTGTTCCTATAATCCGCTCCTCGTACGACTCAAGTTGCCTCAATTTGTGTGATGTGCTTTCCTACATAAGAGTATACAGATGAAACTAAATTATTAAATTTGACTCACTTAGCTGTTGGCTAGCTAGCTTGCTAATTCCACCATGCTGTCGTGCTACATTAGTTACAGAAAATAAGCCGGCGATAGCAATGTGCTTTCCTGCGCTGTGTGTGGATGAAGCATGAAGATGTTTGATTTGACTTATCTAGTGGCTGGCTAGTTAGCTGGCTAGCTTGCTAATTTCTCCATGCTTTCGTGCTACACTGGTTCCATAAATTGAGTTGAACAGTGGGCTGGTCTAACAGGCCTGTGTCTCGGTCCCTGCTGCTAGGAGACTAGGAGCTGCCCACCCCAGCAGGGAGTGAGGCAGAGGAACCTCCAGCCAGTTGTTGTCTCATTTGTTCACCCCAGAAATGAACCGCTCCATTGCTTCAATCGACTCCGTTTACCATCAACACCGACTGGACATCTATATTAAAAGGTGGCGAATTTTCCCTTAAACACTCGAGAGGCGAATCCATTTGGGGAGTTCAAAAGAACGCCAGCTGGCTTCCAGATAAACCCGCCGCATGTTTTTCAAATCGAACAAGACAGGCTTGTAGAGAAATTGGATCGGGGAAATGCCATGCACAGGCTTTGTGAGTCAAAAGGGACATCAAATGACTTGCTCAGCTTTTCTAGTCTCAGTTTCAATAACATTCAAGGTCATTTTCATGGCAACAATTAACCTAAAATGCTGGTTGTGTGCTGCCATGTTAAACCTCCACTGAATGAATGGAACAAATACAGGAAATCTTACACTCTGAAAACTATTTATTTTTCCAAAGCTCAAACAACTTCATCCTGAATTGTGCTAAAATCATCGAAAGGCAAATAATGGTGTCAAGCACCTTTTGAGTGTGTATAGTTGTATAGCGGTGCATGACTTTGCTGTCTGAGGACGTAGAAAAGGTGTGTGAAGTGTGATTTGTGCCGGCCATCAGTCATCCTGGAGTTCAGGCGTGAAGTGAAATGAGAGATGGCAACAAAGCCCAGCAGGCCTGAGCCTTGGTCGTGGTCTGTCTCAGGCACTCCAGTTTCAGAAGGTCACACGTTGACAGATGAGGCTACGCCGTCTTTAGGGATACAAACACAACGGTGAATGGCGCCGAACACGCATCAGATGTCAGGGAGAGCGTGTGTGTGTGTTTCTGCAGATACGCAACCATGTGGAAATGTGGAGTAAATATATAATGTTTCAGGGCTGCACAGCTGCTCGGACAGGACTTCCTCGGCACATGCCAGACAGGAAACACTACGGGGTCTGCAGGGTATACAGGTTTTTGGCAGGCCAAGGCCCACGCCACCACCTGCTCTCTGTCTCACTCTGTTCTTATATCTCCTTCTCCTCCTTGACCTCCAGGACTAACTTTCACTGGAGGTTTATTCTGTTTCCTGTGAGCTTCTCTAACCCTCTGCAGAATCCCCATCTTTCCCACACTCCATACAGCCTTTGAAGGACAATTCGTTTCCTGGTACTGACTCATATGTCAATCCCCCCACCCCTCCACCTCCTCATCCTCCTCCCTTCATCCCGAAGCAGCTCTGAATCGGAGGATCGGGATTTTCCAATGCAGAAAGGGGAGGCGGACGTGGGCCGGCTCGGACCTGCCACTCATCGTCTGAGCTGACATCCCGAGCCGGATTAGAGCAGATTAACAGAACAAAGCTCATTATTGATTTGAATCATTATTAAAGTGGAGACACGGTGGGGCTGCAGCCAAGTTCAAACAAAAAAAGTATGGGGTGGGGGTGTGGGGGGAATCGATGAAGGAACCGGGATAATAAAAGCTGTAGCCAGGAGAGCGCTTAAAAGGCGGCGTTCCCTCTAAAGTCGTCTTTGTGAAGTCGGACTCTCAGAGGACTCCGGTCCTAATTAACACCTTGTCAGGCCGCCGCCTGGAGTACAGCGATACAGTTAACTCAACTAGACGCGTCTGCAAGGGTCTGCCTCATCATTATGTACAATGGATGGCATGTATTGCCCATTTCATCACATATCATCCCAGGGTGGCAGAGTAATCAAGGCTTTCATTAACATAGAAATAGGTTACACTTCATCCAGTAACCCTCAACAGAAAATTTGCAATTAAAATTAAATGTGCTCTTTTAAGTGCAACGCCATCATCCTGAGCCGAGTGTGTGAGA
>JACSYO010001557.1:150000-297500 GCA_016806645.1 Ophiodon elongatus
CATGAGCTGTTTCCTTGAAACGCACAAAAATTGGGTGAAAATGTTGGTATGAGGATATGTTGTGTTGTTCCTGCGTGATGATAAAAATGATAACGTGATATCGGATCGGTGCAGAGACTCGTATACTAGATGTCGATACGGGTTCCAGCATTTAGGCTGTCTGAGGTATTTCTGATCCTGGTATCAGTTTGGGAGCAACTCTATTTTAAAATGACACACATAGACTGTATCAGACAGAAAGTTACATGTACCTCTTCAACGGCTATGTGTGCCAGATTTAGGAGCTCACCTACGGATCAGCTCTTTTTAATATTTTTAAATGAAAAATCGTTCAGTGGCGTGTGATAATTTGATCCATTTCCAATAGAGATCAACTTTGACTCGTTATCTGTCTGTATCCTACTGAAGTGATACTGTATGTATTATTCTGTTTGCTTTTAATATACCCATTTTATGAAAAGAAATAAAAAAACACATGATTTAAAAACACATATATGCAGAGTTAGGTTTTGATAATTCCTCCGACAATTTCCAGACAGTATTTATTAAACAAAAACATGTGCATCTTTAATGTTCCATCTATCTAGCGTTGTGGTGAAGAAACTAAACATACAAGGGAGTCCATTCAGATTCTAGGCCGCGCTCCTCAAGAGGCTTATACAACTCTACACTTAATTATTCTCAGGAGGCCTCCTAAATGAAATGCTCACACGTCTGGTGTAATGAGGGTCTGTTTGGCCTCTCCGATGAGCAGGGGGAGCTGTGCGGACACGTTCTCTCCCCTCTGAGCTCTCTGGGCTCGGAGCACATCCAGCTCCACCTTGGGAGTCTCGGCACGTCTCCGGGCGCGATGTTATCACAGGAACATCATAACCTCTGCTGGCCCTGAACCCCTTGTTCCCTCACTCCCTCCGTGGAACTCAGCGCTTGTTCTTATTATCCGCTCCCCGAGCTGTGTCCCCCTCACGGCCCCTGCTCCCGTTACAGAGGAAGCAGGAGCCCCCTCGCATTTGTCTCTCTTGAGGCAAAATAGGAAAAGCCTCCAATGGCGTCAGTTGAAAACTAAACTTTAAGGCTCAGGGTCGAGCAGCAGTCAATGAGCGTTAAATAACGGGTCTAATGGAACATTAGCTTTCCTGTCCAGCGTCAATGCTCCCTGGAGCCGTCGCTGACCGGTTTGACCTCACAGATAGAAGTGTTCTCAACACATTCTCTTTCCAACAAGAGCTCCTGGTTGCTTCTTGGTTATTGTGCGTCTGCTCTTAGCACCACGCAGCCTTCCATTCAACCTTTAACACGCTTTCAAGACCGCGGAAACCTTCCGTCAACTTCCCGACAGAGCTGAGAGAGAAGAGGCGGAGCCTCTTGAGATCGCCCTCACTCTACCTTCTCTGTCTCCCCATGAATTCTTCTGCTCAGGTGGAAGACAGAGGCGTTACAGGCGGGTACGAGAGAAGGATACTCACTGATTGCGTTCCACTTGTAGCACCAGCTGGAGGTCCTTGGATGAGAGCGCTATTTCCCCTCTGACTGGGTGCTCCTCCTGTCGGGTTAAAAGAGAGGTCGGATCAGGTCATGGCAGCAGAGGAACTCACCAGGAACACGTTGCTTAAAGTGCATTTAAAAGAATCCCAGTGCAGAGTGTTCAGCCAGCAGGTGACACGGCCTACAAGCTGAGTGGCCATGGAACCTGAATGGAAAATAAATGCATTTGACATATCTATTCCCCAAAATGTGTTTCAGAAGAAATGCTCCTGTGGTATTTATTTCAGAGACCTGGGAATACATATTCAAACCACCTTCTGATGAGGACTGCAGCGAACTTTTTTGTCATTTATTGACTAATCTGCCAATGGCTTCCTCAATTATTTGATTTACTTTTTGCAAAATGTCAAAAGCTAGTCAAACAATACCCATCACAATCAGTCGCGCCCAAAGCGATGTCAATAGCTTGATTTGTCCAAGTAAAAGTCCCAAAGTTATACAATTTGATCGACGGGATTCAAAAGAGAAAAGCAGGAAATATCACATATTTAGAATCTGGAATTTTTGCTTGAAAAAAATATAAAAAATATGAATCGAACTAATATCAAAATGTTTACTAATTCATTTTCTAAGGCACACGATGGCCAAACACATATGTCGTTAACAGTGTGTATTTTTCCATGTAGAAAACAACAACAACAATTTTAAACAAAATGATGCAGCACTGCAGCATTATTAAGTCCCGTTAGTGTCTGTGGTGTATTATGGAGGTTTTATTATTCGGACCCTATGCGTTCACATTTGCAGCTGAAATGAGCCTCAAACCTAAAGTTCTTCCCATCACTTGAATTAAATGACCTCAGCCTGTTTGGTCTAAGGATCCCTGAAATTAGTTTTTTAATTAATTGTAACCCAAATATGTATCAAGTGAGAAATTCGACAGAAAAAAATACAGAAGAGCATCAGAGTACAATACTGCTTCTTATTTTTTTTAGTGAGATTCCTTGTTAAATATTTGCAAAATGATATAATAACAGGTGAGATATTAGAAAGAGCTTCTAGGGACAATGGTAGAAAATCACTCCAGGGGCCAGATGTGTAAATGATGTGTACAAAAAAACATGTGCACACCTGTTCCCCGAACATAAACTGGTATTTATGGAGGCAGAATGTGCGCAGTGCACCTCATGCAGACTGGTTTTAGCTGAGATCGCTGTGGGTGATGATGAGGAGGAGGAGATTGAAGGAGTTGAGAGATGGGTGACATTTTTTTCTTAGGTTGTCATTTTCCCTGATTGTTATTTTTGCAGGCTGAAAATTAATCATTGATCAACCTTCTGACGTTTAATTATAATGATGATTAAGAATTCACTGCAGGGATGACGACACTAAACAGCCACAGCTGTGCATAAAGACAGATTCTCTGGCACCGTTGGAGAACTTTGCTGAGTATATAAGTATCCATATGCAAACGGGTGGGGCGTTTCTACATCCACTTATGGCTGACTGTGGGAGTGGAAATGAGGCTCCACGATGATTGAGATTCATAAAACCAAATCACGTGCCGCTTAATAAATCCGACAAAAATAATGCGTCTGCATATTTCCATGCATTTGGCCCCAGGACTTTATGGATCCAATCTGTGAAATGTTGTCGGTAAACTAGACCAGAAGCAGGTTGTTTTTTACTTGAGATGGGAGTCAGTGACAGATGACCCAATCAGCCACAAGCCTCTAACTAATCTGAGTGTGACTCCTGAAGTAGGCCAGTAGGCGGACATGTTGACCAGATGGTGATGTCAGAGAAAAGGCCAGAGGGCTGTGGAAATCAAAGATTCACCCTCTAGGTAGCAAACTAGGAATCTGGCTATGGACCAAATAACTGGAAATATACACGTTTTCTTTTCTCTTCTGGATCTTGAATTATAATCTTCTGACCAACGCTGACTGTCATATGAACAACGTGGAGATCATTTCATTACAATCTGCCCATATGGTTTTGATTACGAGAAGCACTTCAGCTCCTTTGTCGTTTCTAAATATAAAACTGGAGCTCCCTTCTCTGGCTGTTGGGAAGCATCTCTGCAGAGAAAGCAACAGTTTCAGTCTTTGGACACAAGCGGAAACCACTCCATTTAAAAGGCCTTTCTATTATTCAGGACAAAACATTTGACAGATGCAGAAAGGAACTAGTGGTGAAGAAGTGCTTAAACGCTGTTGATTCAATTCACCCTCCAAAGAGGTGCGAGGGAGAAATGTACAGACAATAGCACTGCAAAATCTAGTTGATTGATCATTTAGTACATTTTTTAAGAAAAAACATTGGTTGTAGCCTCTCAGGTGTGTCTTTGTCTCATATGATAGTACATTTCATATCTTTAGACAAAACAAGACATTGGATGACATTAACTCTGCTGTGGTGGCCGTTTTTCACTATTATCTGACATTGTTTGATAATGACTGATTGCTTAGTGTAATTAGCATACACATCTATAATGATAACTGTTAGTTACAGACCTATGTGCAAGCTGATGCTAACTGTAGCAGCAAATAACTCCTTCAGGCAAGAAAACAATCTGGGTACCATCCCTTTTACATGAGACCACAACACTCCTATCTAAGCCTATCAGATGCCCCTCCCCCTCCACACCAAGGAGCTGTAAGGCTTCGTAAAGCATATCAGACACGTCGTATCATCTTGCCAAAAACAAAATTCAATTCACCAAGCAGTGTGGCGCCGAGTTACAGCTGTGTACTGGCAATTCCGTTAGCGGTTAGCCAAACACATTGCCAAAAACAATAACAGTGAGCAATCTGTTTCTGCTCCACTGTGTCAGTGTAGCGGTTGAGAGACGGCGATGCGCTCAGCGGTGTTATCAATAGCGGCCCCTAGCGGCTGGGGGCCGGTTTAGAGTCATGAGTGATGAGTCAGCAGGAAGATAATGGCAGTACATAAAACAGACTATAAACGTCGTTTCACCACAACCACAAGAGGTCCTTCATCACGCACACGGCCACCCAAAATATTCTGCAGTTTGCTGCAGCAGAATGCGAGATTAGCCGTGGACAGACACAGAGGTCCACACTCACTCGCCGACCATGCACACGTGAGCCAGATAATGATGAAATTTGAAGTCTGATGTTTCTTTGCTGATTGAGTAACAGCAGTTCTGCAAAATAATACTAATCTAAAGAAAGTTGTGCAATCCCACTAGCAATAAAAGCAGCTGAAGAGGTTAAAGACTTTCCAATGAGCCCTTTTGTGTCTCCATTAAGAACAACTGGTAACGAGGTTTACATTCCCAGGCAAAACGGGTCCTGTGCAGATGCAGTGTTGGACTTAATCAAGAGCATCTGGGCTGCTTTTCCACAACCAGTTTGCTTTAAGGAAGACTGCTGAGCCACAGCTGACAAGAGTCTGAAACACCATAAACTCTTTACAAGCACCATGAAATCATTACACTTGTCTCCGCTGAGAAAATCCTTTGCCAAAAGAGAAGAGGCAGAGTGTCACTCAGAATGATGTGAAGTGACGCTGCATGCCAGCTAGCTCTATAACAGCATCAAAGAGACTTTCCTAAACCACACAGGGTTGTAACATGCTAGGAGCTCGGCAGGGGAGGGGGGGGGGGGTTGAAGGCAGTACGAGCATGTGGCCATCAGTGAAGCACTCGTTCCACACACTGTTGGTTCCATCAGTCCCCAGCAGCTGCTGTCTTGTCACATTTAAATCATGTAGAGAAGCGTAATCGTGGATAAACCAGTTCCCGAATTGGAGACATTTAAACTCCAATGAGCTACTTTTGACAATCATGTCTGAAACTGAAAGATTGACACCTTTGGCACCTGGAGACATACTTGACCCTTTACCCAGTGTTACTGCGGCACAAACTACAGATGGGTAATGCCACATTTTCAGATGACTTTTGATTTGAATCAGCAGCTTCTGGTCTCTGAAATGAAAAGGAGTATCTATGTTTGTCAACAAGGGAATCATTCCTCTCAAACTGAAATGTTATTCTTTTAAATATGCATTGACTCCTCGTTTTCATCTCGTCTTTCAAGCACTGCATCACTGAGCACCTGCAGCTCCGTGAAGTCACTATTTTATCATCTGTGAATGAGAGTGAAGTGCTTCTGCGCCACTAGTGTCCAAACATTCTGGTTTTGCTGAACCTCATTTAGTCTCAACTTCACTGTTAGTAATGTTCTACCAGGCTTTTTAAGGGGACGTCATTGACCACAGCATTTTGGGACACACTTCAGCTGGGAATTACGCCCATTTTGGGCAATCTCGCACATCAGGATCTACGTTCATGCAAACACTGTAAATGCAGGAGTTCAAGGAGGTGGAATGCGTATAGCCTTTCTGATTTTCATAGATCTGCGATTAACTTTCTTGTTTTCAACCCATCATGACCTAGATCTTCTCTTCACTTTAACCAAGTGTTTTAGTTGGCTAACCCAAACTGTACCTTAAAGAAATACTTCACCACAAAATGACCGTTTGTACATCAGTTACTGACTACTACATTTTTCTGTGAGGTCTAGGTTTATCAATACATTCTATCAAGAGCATTTTTTATTTAGATTTGCTGATGATAACCTGAACCCATTTTGGTTCAATTCTATAAGGGCCTACTTTCTCCATTCACCGTGGAGACATTTTCTTCTCGTATTGAAGGTACAAAAGCTCATTTTGCAGGTGGAGTATTATTTTAACTTTAGTCTAACAGCCATAACCAAAGTTCTTCCCTAACATTAATCATCTTGTAGTTGTTCTCCCCGGATATTGTGCAAAGCCATGGCAGTGACATAAAAATAGAGACAGTCAAAGTTTTGCAGAATCGCTTTTGTTTGGCCAAAAGGTTGCTCAGGCGGAGGCTGATGTAGATCAATCATTGATCATTGTGCACGTCTGCGCCCATGCACAGTTAATACAAAATTGTTCATATCAGGAGTTCTTATACACTGATTTAGAACTTCCTCTTCACACACTTTGAGAAATGAGGCCCCGAGTTTCAGTGTTGTGAAAGAAATAACTGTTCCGATGACTAAACGTCAAAACTAAATGCAGTGTAAAAAAAAAAAAGTCCCCTCTCTTTATTAAAGTCTGAGTGTAGAGAAACCATTTCCTACATTACAATACAACCATCAAGTGGGATTAATTGAGAGAATCCAGGTCTCATCTGTATTCACTCTTCTATCTTACTCCCATCTACAAGCAAGGCTCCAAACAAAACAAGCCATTGCGAATTCAGGACCATTCTTTCCCACATCATTAAACGTGTCATTCCAACATGACACATGCTCAGCAGATGCACCCCCACTTCTCTCGCTTCGGTTTCAGCTGTTCCGTTGTGAAACTTCCCCGGCTCCAGCTGAAGGAGCTTGATAGGTCATGGCGGAATCACAGTGGGTGGGGAGTGGGGAGTGGGAAAAGGGGGACAAAGTAAAGAGGGAGAGCACTGGTGACAGCCAGTAGTAAGAGTGTGAGCATTTACATAAAGGAAGGAGCAAGGTAGGGAAGTGTGAACTGTCAAGAAGGCAGTAAATTGGACAAGGAGAGGTCTTAAAGGCCTCGGTATGCTTCAAACAAAGTGCTTACTGGATCACCTTACAGCATCTGAGACTCCTTTCCAATGAGGGTGTGCTGAGGTGTGAAAGTTACCGGTGGTTTGAACTTCTCTCTCAAGCTCTCTTTTTGCATTCTTTACATAACTGCCTCAGTCACGTAGTTTGTGTACAACAGCATGCAAATCCATGAATGCTTCTGATGGAAGACTGTCCCAAAGTGTGTGCCGTTTCCCCCAGATCTAAACGATCAGTTGGTCTTCACCCTTTTTTCACCCCGTGTTTGATGGTGGAATAAACACTTTTGCCTTAAGATGTGGTTGGACAACACGCCATATGAAGCAACACCTTGGACGAGGAGAGGCTCTAAGGGCCTCAGTATCTAACTATAAAGCAAGTTACTCGTCTGTCTGTGTGGGTCCTTTGACTGTCCTGAGTACAGTTCATTCGATCTACATCACCCTTTACGTTTCTATTGCTGGGCACCCAAAAGAGTGTCACATGACACGTTCAACATTAATAAACTCTGAATAAATAAGAGAATGGTGTCCGGTGCAGCAGTGGGGGGCGGGGCCTCGGGGCAAGCAGCACTCCCGGGGGGTCAAGCACTGCATTCGTGCTTCAAACGAAGCATCGTCTGACAGCCTGCCGTCATGGCCTCCTGGCTACACCCCAATGCCAGTCAAAGTCCATGTCCCCAGACGTCTTTCGGACCCCACTTTCAAGGTCGGCCATTAGAAATAGCTTTAAAGACTTTTCTTTCAGCGTTGGTCTGACAACTGTCACACGACCTAGTTGGTTTGAAGAATACAGAGGCCTTAGGGCAGAGGTTCCTGCTATGAAACCTCGACCTGGAGGGAAAAGAAGAGGCTAAGAAATATAACTCTTCATCAGATTTCCCCGCCTGTATGATTTTTGAACTCAGAATATCCAATGTTCCTTTGACTTGTGAAAAAGCATCTCCATTTCCTTTTCCACTTCACTGCCTTTCTTCATATCTCCGGCCTAACATCTCAGAGTCCATTCGTCAAAATGATTGGTTTAGAAGCTCTGCTTACTGAGTTTGTTGTGGGGGTATCAACACATTTACTGATCAAACGGCTTCCAGAGCCTCACATTCCCTCAGACACATTTGTCGATCTTTCACAGCAGCCACTGGTGTTTGTGCTCTGAGTGATTTGAGCTGCTCCTCCTGATTTCTCGAGGTTACGGTTAGACAGCTGTAATCTTCATTCTGCACCCCCACTCGCTTAAAGAGCAAATTAACGCACAACGTAAAGCTGCATCAAGCACACGGAAATTTAAACCGTGTGTAGTGACATGTTTGATCATGTTTCACTGTCAGTCAATTTGGATTAAGTAAGTATTCCACATCCTAGAGGATAAGGTGGAAGATGAAAAATGGGCTGGGGCGAGTAAGAGGGATGAAGAGTTTGAGAAGTCACCGGATAAGAAGCTAGAAAAGTCCTGTTCAAGGGGCTCACTTGATGAAAAGAGACAGTTGGAGAGACACTCGTAGACACCGAAAGAGAAACAGAAGGCGAGACGGGAAAAGACAAATCGATAGTGAGAAACAACGGGAAAAGAATAAACAGGGAGCCAAAGAGACAGCACAAGAAAGGAACCGTGTTGAATTGGGTCGTGCCACTGATGCTTATCGGCTTGGGGCTGTGGATAGACGTGGAAAAAGGATGAAGACGGTAGCATCCGTGCATCAGATGGAGCTCCAAGCCTGGGCCAGAGGAGGGCTTATTAGATGGATCAAAGCGTCTCTAATCTACATGCTAAGAATATGATGAGAGGGCTCCCACAGTCCTCCCTTTCCTCCTGAGAGGTGGCGATTATCATACAGGGTGATGAACTGTAAACATACAAAGAGGTGATGATGTATGCACTCTTCAGATTTTTGATATGACTGTGGGTTGCCACAGTGATAATAACTACGCTCTATTACAGCCCATCTCATGCATTACAAGAGGCCAGGCAACAGTCGTTTAGTGATAGAAACAAGAACACTCTTAAAGCTGCAATTTTGCCCAAAGGCTGCCCTGAAATAGCACCTGAGAGCTCGTATTATTGTGGTTCAATACAACTTGGGTCTTGGTTTCATAGCTTATTAGTGACCAAAGTAATACCTGAGATCTTACATGGGGACATTAAAGTCAGTGAAGTCAGGTGAGATTTGAAAGGTAAAACTGAAAGCAAGCACCTAAAATGCTTTACCACTTTAAGTAAGTTTGGCGAACCCGGGGGTCCGCTTGTTGTCTTACTCATGTCAGCTCCCACTACAGATAGAAATGATGACCACAACTACAAAAACAATCAGTGTTGTGGAAGCAAAGCAAAGCTTTGCAAGCAACCACGTACTTCATACTGGAAGAAGCTCAACTAGAGCAAAGTTACCCAAGGGAGAAATACAGTTTGGTTAACTAAAGCTACTTAGAAAACCTACTTCATAAAATAAGAATATATAAATTGACAATGTACATGTACAAAAATACCCCACCAAATTGTTTTTAACTTGCACTTTTTTATACTGTTTGACCGACTTGATCAGCGGTCTAAAAAAACGGGCCTCTTGTCTTACTCGTCAGTTTTGTAACATCTGACTACGATGTACAATCTGCATAACCAAAACAATATTCGACTAACTGAAGATGATGACGCTGTCGCTGTGTGAGCACTGAGCAACGCCGGCCCTTTTGCACATGCAGGCACGACACAAAGGTGAAAGGTCAAGTGTGTGGTGGTGGCTGCCTAATGAATGCAACCCTGTTGTACAATGACAATGAAAGAACCTAGTTGTAACCTATTCACTTGTACAACACCTACAAGAAAAGCAGTGGGCTGTTTTTCAAAAAGTTCTCCTCACCACTGACTACACCTGAAACCTTGACTGAATTTGGTTGATTCCATATCAATTTATTTATCAACAGGTAACATACATGTACAGTACATGTACAGTACAGTATATGTAACTCAGGTAAGCTTCATTGTATTAAACTACATTGGAAAAAGGTTTTGTCAGTGCCACCATGTCTCCTGAGAACACCCTCATACTGAAAAGTAAATAAAAGAGGAAAAAGGTTCCAGGATGGAGCCTCCCAGTTTCAGTGATGACTGACTGTGAACCATTCACTACTTCCTTCCCTTCTTCTATCCAAGTGAAACTAGGCCATGAAATTGTTGAAGGAGCTACAGTCGTCTCCGGTGCAATTTCTCCCGATCAGTCAAGCAGCGTGGAGAGGGGCCAGGGAAGGTGTGAGTGGATGGAGCTTTACAGGAGGAGGCAATCACGTCTGAGACCCGAGAGGGCTCAGAGAGCGAGGGCGGAGGAGGGCGGAGGAGGACGGAGCGATGAGAACTGAGGCGGGCACGGCGGCTGTGGGTTGTGGGAATGAAGTGGATTTGCAGCAGTAGGAAACGGGGCCCTGACTAACCCGTTCCTCTTGTGTTCAGTGAATGTGTGTGTGTGTGTGTGTGTGTGTGTGTGTGTGTGTGTGTGTGTGTGTGTGTGTGTGTGTGTGTGTGTGTGTGTGTGTGTGTGTGTGTGTGTGTGTGTGTGTGTGTGTGTGTGTGTGTGTGTGCGTGTGTGTGTGTGTGCGTGTGTGTGCGTGTGTGTGTGTGCGTGTGCGTGTGCATGTTTGTGTGTGCGTGTGTGCGTGTGCGTGTGCATGGGTGTGGTGGTGGTGGTGTGTGTGTGTGTGTGCGTGGTGTGTGTGTATGTGTGTGTGTGTGTGTGTGTGTGTGCGTGTGTGTGTGTGTGTGCGTATGTGCGTGTGTGTGTGTGTGTGTGTGTGTGTGTGTGTGTGTGTATGTGCGTGTGTGTGTGTGTGCGTGTGTGTGCGTGTGTGTGCGTGTGCATGTTTGTGTGTGCGTGTGTGCGTGCGTGCGTGCGCAACTCGTTAAATGACATGAAGAGCCTCTATAATTAATCTATGTCAAATGCTCGTCAAAGGTGCTAAAATTAAACACGTCCTGTTTTGAGAGGCAGACAGAGGAGAGGAGCGTGGAGAGGTGGAGGCAGGTGGTGGGGGTCGGGGGAGGGGGTGGGGGTACAGGCACATACAGCGAGGTACTTATTACTGTTCCCTTCAATCCCCCACTGAGCCAAAGTGGGGTGTCGACAGTTTCCAATTATCTGTCATGCCGAAAAAATGCGGTGGGAGCATCAAAGTATCAGTACAACAGAATACCCATCACAACCTTTTTGGGGTCTTTGAATTCTCATGGAATGATAACAGAAGGCACTGCAGTTCCTGGGAAAAACTTTGATTCAAAAAACATGACATGGAGTCCTTCGGTTGATGAGAAGTAGCTTCAACAGTAACATCTGTATGAATATCTGAGATTGCCACTAATGACTCATTTTCTATAAATTAATACATTGACTATTTTACCAATTAATCGATTAATCTAAACCAGTGGTTCTCAACTGGTCTGGCTGTGGGACCCACCATCACCCCTTAATGACAAGCCGCGACCCAACCCCCCCCCCCATATCTTATGTAGTCGGTGTCGTACTTACGTTTCGCCATGTTTGAATAGAAAACTAATTTTGCGGGTCACGGTGTTCTTCTATGCTGTAAAATGGCGGGGGTTTGTGAAGATTTAAAAAATATATATATTTAAAATTAGCATTGATTAAAAAGTCCTTTAAAAATATTTATTTAATACATTTTCAATAAAATATAAGTGCAAGTTCATAAGCTGAATTTTATATTCAGTAGGCTATTCAATTTCATTATCCTAAAAACCCAGAGTCTCCCCCATATCAGGATGGTTTGACCCAACCTGGCACACGCCCCCTGTCATCACCTGTCAATCACTGCTGCCTTGAAAAGGTCAAACAAAGTGGAACGTAGCAGCAATGCTGCTGAAAACATGGAGGACCAGAGCAAAACAAGTGGAAACCAGAGCCGGCAAAAAAGTGTGAATAGACGACACTCCGCTGCATAAAAAGTCCCCTTCAAAATAAAACCACAGGATAAAAAAAATCTTTTAATCCAATTTTTTTTTCCCAGGCAAAGGCCCACCAGTGGGTCGCGACCCACCAGTTGAGAATCACTGATCTAAACGATACATTTTCTTCCAAAATTCTAATTGAGCATTTCATTTAAGTTGACTTTATTTTGTCAAACTGTATGTCCTTGTATAATGCAGCACAAGACAAGATGTAAAAAAGGTTATAAGTTAAACTGTAGACTGATAAGTGCTATCGAGATGTGCTACTTGTAGCTCTTGAAAAAAGAGGTCAGATTAAGTAGAAGTCTCTGAGAAAATGACTCTAATCCTCACTTGATTTATTTTTGATTTCTTTTTTGATTATTTTGATTGATTTTTTATTTCAGTGAACATGATTATTATTATCTAATTATTTATTATAATATGAGAAGTCTTAGATTTTGGGTATTGTAATATGTGTTTTCTTTTCCTGGTTTTAAAGGTAATTTTCTGAATTTACCAGACTGTTCAAGCTGTTTATTATTATTTGCTTTTAACCACTTAGTGATAATAATTTATCAAAAATGTCACTGTGTTCATATTTTATAAAAGCACTGATAGTCAACCCTACAATATTATGGCAGTATTGATATCAAGGTATTTGCTCAAATAATATTGTGATTTTTGATTTTCTCCATATTGCCCGGCCCAAACTGATTGTATTGTAAATGTATTTACTGAGATCTAACACACTTTACATTTATGAGCAAGCAGAAACATCAAATCCCTTTTAATCTGAGCTCAACTGAATCATATCTAATGGGCTTTGAACCGAGCTGTGAGCTGTTAATAATAAATCTGTGCCATCCACACCCTACTATTTAAACAGCGTTTGACCCATCTACCTTCTAGCTCTCTCTTTTTTATAATAATACATACAACAGTGTATCACCATTGATGTGCCAGTGATACAGTGTTTAAAAATGCCTCCCTTTGTTCCCTCAGACAAAAGGAGAAGTTGAACTTGAACCGAGCAGAAACAGAAGCACGAGCCGTGAGTCAGCGCTGTGGCTGCTCTGATTCGGGCTTGTTTGCCAGCGCGTTGATGTTTGTCAGAATCTCCTGGCTCTGATGCCACCTCACGCTGTGACAGACATGGTATCCAGGCTAATCACATGCATCACAGCACCCACATCCACTCCATGAATCCACACTCAAGATTTTCCCATGCAACAAACAGCAACCAAAAAAACTAATGGCCTGCTTAATTGCTACCAAATCCATCTGAGAAGGAATTCAGAAATGTGTGTTATTGTGATGGCGCAGCTTGATATTTGTGTTGAACAAAAAGGAGCACACAGCACAGCTTTCTTATTAAAGCTTGGGCAAGGTTGTATTTCTGGAAGGCTTTTTCTTTGAGTCACATGCCAACAAGCACTACGCTTTTTGTACACTGACATTTGTAATGAACATTCATTCAGCCTCAGCTGTAAAGAAACAAGTGACAGCAGAGGCATTCCCAGTCTGCGTCAGCTTCTGTCCCGTAGACGACATGGATGCAGGGGGAGGAGAAAAAGAAGCCACGCTCAGTGGTAGAGGAGAGGAGGCTTCAGGGACGAGTCTCTGAGAGACTTCATCACTGCTTACATCCTCACAAAGCTACGATGGAAGAGACAACACAATACATTCCCACAGGAGTTCATTTACACAGGCGTTTGTCTTCTGGAGACGAGTCCTTTCTGTTCCTCTGCCCTGACCCTGACCCCGACCCCAACCCCGTGACCCTGACCCTGATCCTGATCCTGACCCTGTGACCCTGACCCCGACCCTGATCCTGATCCTGACCCCGACCCTGTGACCCTGACCCTGACCCTGATCCTGACCCTGTGACCCCGACCCTGATCCTGATCCTGATCCTGACCCTGACCCTGATCCTGACCCTGACCCTGACCCTGATCCTGACCCTGACCCTGTGACCCTGACCCCGACCCTGTGACCCTGACCCTGATCCTGTGACCCTGACCGCACGTACTGCAGCACAGTCCCCATAGCAACACCAATTATCATACGTGGTATGGACATGACCTTAATAATGTATATGTTATTGACTTATCATACGATGTATGGACATGACCACGATCATTTCTATGTTATTGACTTATCATACGATGTATGGACATGACCGCGATCATTTTTACAATAAGGCCTTATCGTATGATATTTGGACGTGGCCTTGAGTTATGGTTTCACAGTGGCACCAGCCAGAAAGAACATTTCTAAGCCGAATGAACAAGCCGGAATGACAACATTCCCCAAACTATATTGTTACTTTGCAATTAATTATATAATTATTATAATTTATTAAGAAAGGTCGGAACATATTGGGAGGATACTGCCCATTAATGACTCTCTTTAACCCAAATGTTAATATTTATGTCCCTGCAATTTTTGGTAACAGTGCCTTCTCGTCCATTATATTTATTGTTTTGATTGTGTGGCTTTACTTTACTTATGTTTTATTTATTTAGGATATTTTAATATTCTTTTCACATTCCAATTCCATTATCTGAATATTCTGAAGAATTAAAAGGGCATTGCTCTTTGAAAGGTTGTGATTGCATTATTATGCTATTATATCAGTGTCATATAATGGTTTTAAAATGAAATAAAATGGAGTAGAGTTTAAAATACAAGGCAATGGAATACATGATACCAAGTAGATCCTTTGTTATTTTCAATATATTGAACTTCTCTTGAACAGAGTGGATGGGAGAAGTGACTCATCTGTTATTTCAACTCACCTTTCTCAACCGTTGAGAACGCACCAAAGTTGAATGTGAAATGAGTAAACCAACAGCTTTACACTCTCAACTAATGTGCCATCAGACACACCAGCGCCATGACATTTAAACGACATCAAACACAGCTGGCGGCTGAGTGGGGATTCCATCAAATAAAGAGCGCTGCTCATCCCGACAGGGTTGGGATGTCTCAGGCTTCAGAAGTCCTCAGCAACAAACATGAAAAGGAAAATGGAGAAGTCAAGGCATGGAGTGTCCCTGAATCCTACGAAGGACAAAGTCTGATCTATGTTCATCATTAGCATATTATCTAACATTGTTGTTGTGATTTGCAGCTCCATTGTAAAGTCGGTTTATCATGCCAGCGTTGAACTCAAGTTCAAGCTCCAGTCCAAAGTATAATTTCAGACAGTATAATTTTCATATAAATCAAATGCATTGGAGCCAAAGAGGGATACTTTCTCTTGCCTCCTCCCTGGGATCTGCCACTCTGTCCGTGGCTCAGCTCGTCATATTTCACTGGGCAACTTCACAGCGGGGTTCCCTCCTTTAAGGGAAATTCCTTTTTATACCACTAATGGTTCTGAGTAAACAATCCTACCTCCAAAGGATCTACAGATACACCCAACTAGGGTCGTAGGGTATAACTAATGCAACTTATTGTCTAAACCAGTGTCATATTGTACTCTGGGGCCATTCCGGGTCACAGAAGTGAATGGGACAAGTTATGCATTATGTACAAAAAGTAGAGAGAATGTATAAGATATAAAAAAACTGACCCCCACTCTTCTATAAAGACTTCTGTTTGTGCAGTCAGCCCCCTGAGCTCCATGAGAGAAGAAGTTAAGATGCACTCTTAAAGGTTCATTTATCAGCTAAGAAGAGAGTCGCTCCCCACTCAGAGCGCTTGGCGTCTTGCATCATTTTTCAGCAGCATGAAATGTTTTTGGAAATGGACGTGGGTGTGCTGGATGAATGCTGATATGAGTAATGGAGGGCTCTTGTTTGCAACTTTTATAGTTCATCTCGGCTGAAAGGCTCCTGTGTTTACCTACTTAATATTCACCTGGAGCCGGGCGCCATAAACGCTTCTCCTCCAAAGCCATTTAGAAATAAAGAGCCAGTTAGGGGAACTAAGTGTGAGAAATTGACAGAGCATTCTGCATTCAGGTTAATATGAAAATATCTGTGTTGTCCTTTGGACTGTTTGCTTTATCCTAACACACTACTTTTGCCTTGAACATATTTACAGAACAATACCGTGTGCCGCTCACAGAGAACTGCGTTACCAGGTGCTACCAACCCCAGAGAGAAAGAGGTTTTCCACTCAGTCTACACAATGCTCTCTGGTGAGCAGGCAGCGAGCTGCCTGCTTCTGCTTTAACCCTTTGAGACCTCGGCTGCTTGCTATTCATGTCCTTTACTTACATGGCAGGGCTTGATGCAAGTGTCTGGAGATTTTACGGAGATAAAAGATTGTGTTTTTCTTTATCATTTGCTTTGATAAAAAGATTTGAAGGGGCTTTAGTAGTCTTATGTATTATAAGCTGCTTGTGGTGTTAGGACGTTAAACAGTTTTCTGCCAAAAACTATATTTTATAAGATTATATTCAAACACATAAAATTGTAATTTACCTTCGCCCAATACGCAAGCATACTGTTTGGAGCTTGAACGCACCATAATGTAACTGAATGGACCCTCCGTAAAGCCACGTTAACATTAAATAACGTTGTTGTTGTTATGATATTCAAAATCTTTGGGCGGACTTGGAAGAGAATTTCTGGATTCAGTTGGTTATAATAAAAATCAATTGAATAAAAGTTGGTAATACAGTGCATAATTCTCAGCTGAGGGATCGTAGGCCAAGTCGCATTCCACAGGCCCAAACAGTTGCCCGTAAAAGCAGCCTGCGAGAGTTAACTGTCTGTGCGCATTGACCTCAGAGCGCCCCGAACTGACCAGTACATTTGATTATATAGTTCAATGAAAATGTGCATCGTCGCCTCTCATTGGCTCAGTTTTACAACATATGGTTCGGCTAAAGTTTCACATGGCTAGAATCAGCATTCGGATTGGTCACTTTGGTCCATCTGCCCTCCTCTGGGCTTTATGGCTCTTGATGTCATCTCTCCCCCCTCACACAGTTCAGCTCCACAACCCCCCTCGAGTGGAGTTTGTTTTATTGCTCTTTGTTCCTGTAGGAGACTCCAGTATCCATCCCCCTCTCTCCATCTCATTCCATGCATACCTGCTAAAGTCTAAGTAAGAAACTCAATGTGGCTGTCTTCTATGTCACACATACTCCTTCCCATAAGGCTCACTATTCCTTATTAATTATCCTTTTTTAAGTATCGTAATTTATACATAGACATTCCTTATTTACAGTGTAAGTCATTTTATTTTATTACAACCTAACATTGTTCACTATGTAGCGTTGTCAGGGATTTAAAATGACAATCACTCGGTCGTATATTTTGAGAGGACGATGATAAAGATGATTTTTCTGCCTGCTGTTTGCTGCTGAGCAGGTGGAGCCCAGTGGCTTCATCAGAGATGTTCTTTACTGTAAGACAGCGGCCTGCTGCTGCTGGACACCAGGCTGATGAGAGCTGAGAACCACTTTGGTGTTACACACATTTGCACACACCTCTCAGACCCATGGCAATAGAAAGGGACACTTTCCTGACCCGATTACACCCGACCTAGTGTGTTCATCACTTGGTGCGACCACTTTCACATAACACACAGTAACCTGATTCCCTGTTCAATCTAAAACTCAAACCGTCTGCTGGTACGGGGCAGAAGAAAAACAACTCAATCATTGTGCTAAAATGTCTCCCTCCCCAAGGGCAACATACAATGTTGTGGACATCTACACTGGCCCTCATATCTTCCTTGAGAAAGTTTACAGTACAACGTATCCGTGGGTTATAATACAGAGACGACCTGCAGGATGTGGACAATAGCTTTAAAGCTCCTTCCCTTCAGGGTCAAAGAGTTTCCATAGGAGACTTTGAATCACTCTGAAGTGTTCTCCACCAGCACTGAAAATGCCAAAAGAAAAGAGCTGAATTAAGAACAGAAAGAGATGAGAGGATAATGTGAGTAGAGCGTATGAGAAATAGCAACAAGGGCTGTGAGATACTGGAGGAGTGAAGAGGGGAGGCTACCTATCCATTCTATCCACCTGCTGTCCCTCCGGCTCAGGTTCACAGGTGAGCCTTTCCACTTTCATTTCTAAATGAGTCGCCGGAGGGCTGTAGAGAGGGATTCCGAGGGGAGCTGAAGTGATCTAGCATGAGGTAATGAGCACTGGCGTGGTTAGGGAGTCAGCTGAGCCCTTATCGGAGACTGGCAGGCTCAATTCCCGGGCGCTGGCGTCGTGGCATGTAGAGATTGCTTTTGGGGCCACGAGGAAGTCCGTCTCCACCTCCATCCCAGTCACTTTGGACCGCGTCCAGGAGGACAGCACACACCCTCAGCCCACTAATTGTACTTGATGACCCAACAGGCACTGACCAGCAATTACACCCTCCGAGAAGCATCACATATACACTCCCAAAACACAGGTGGACACTTGGACACAGAGAAGGAGAAAATGGATTTACTGTTTCAATTTAGATGTGCAAGGGCACACACACACACACACACACACACACACACACACACACACACACACACACACACACACACACACACACACACACACACACACACACACACCTGAAAGCACCAGGCCTGGGTTTCCACAGCTCCTTTAGCCCTATTGGAGCTGTTACTTGTTGGCACTGTGTGTTATTCCAGACTTGGTAAGGATTAAAGGAGCTCTGCAGTTACTAAAGTAAGTTTTATTGAGTAAAAACATTTGCGTGGCACGGGGACAAGAGGTCCCCCGGTACTACTAGTCCCGCGTGAGTAGGGCTTGAGTGTAGCTAATTAGCTAATTACAGATGAGTCTGATGGGAATTAGTTTTTCAGGTATTTCAAATATGATGACTTTATCAAAGTGTATGTTCAATTGTGCAATTACTTTCAGGCCACTAACATTGGGGAATGTTGTAAAACAACAGCAGCAATTGAAGCTGGAGATCAGAACCGGATGGTCTTCAGCTGGTCGCTCTGGCTCCGATCTCAGGATGTTTGACAGTCACATTTACACACATGTGGTCAGTGGAGAAATTCTGCAGTGTGAGTAAAGAAGACATGAAGTTCACAATCTGTCACAACCGTGAGTCCTAACTAATCCAGGGAGGAACAACCTGAAACACAGTTGGACCAACTGACCAATCCGACACTAGTCATTTTGTAGTTCCCATCATGCTGCTCAGAGTAATCCCAGGGACCGGCTCCTCAGACAACACCACGAGCTACACAGCTAATGCTAACGTAGGTTGCGTTGACTTGCATTCTGATGCGCTCAAGCTCTACTCAGTAAAAGCGAGCCCTGGGCCAAGGCAAATGACAACATTATCATGATGTGTTCAAATCCTGTAAAATGCAGATTTTTTGCATGTAAACTTGACTGAATCCAGTTGTTTGAAGGAGAAGTTTTCACAGCCTGTTTCACGTCCTAACACCGGTTCTAAGAATTAGAATTGTGTTTTTATGCAAATAACCACAACAGACAACAATAACAAAGGTAAAAGATAACTTTAAGGTTTTTGATGATTAACACTGACATTGTGAAATTATGAAATATTTTTTTGGATAATTCAAGGATGCTGGTAAAACAAAAAGTTAGTCTGCAGCCTTGCTGTCAATAGTTTTTAAAAAGAAAATAGGAATCGGCATTGGAATCAGAAATTGGAATCTATAATTCCTACACTTTTCATCTGAAGTGAATGTAAATACCTTCAAATTGAAGCTGAGTCAGCACTTAAACCGCACAGCCATCGTGCTGGAGTGTAAACCAGCAAGTGTGTTGCGGTCCAAATACTTGCGTGTCTGATTTCTGGCAACGTGACCTCAGTCTCGACAGTCATGGTGGAATCATGCATAAATACAGATGTAGCCCTGCATGCTTCCTGTGATGCGGCTCATTAGAAGCCACTGTCTTGCCAAGAACAAAATACAGAGAGCCGCTTATGGAGCCCCTCAGCAGCCTGATTCTGAGAGTTCCTGTTGTTGCTTTGTGCAGGTGTGTGAGATTAGGAATGTGATCTGTTTAGACCAGCTCCAGATATGGCAAAAACAATCCTCAGATCATCTCTTTAAACGGAGCAGTGGGAAGGCAGCCTCAGATTCTCCTGGAGTTCAGGCCCGATGAGCAGATAGAAGTAAACAGAGTTGTTTTCTCTCTAAAAACGCTGGGAACAGCAGAAAGCTGTGATTCCATTCCCCACGATCACTTCCTCCACAGCCTCCTCCCTGCACGTTGTGGTTGTCCGCTACTCTTAGGCCGCCCCGTCCTCATGAGATAATCGGATTTGCCGTGGCACCCGGCCCAGACAACGGTTATTAAAGCTGATGTGTGCTTGGATTGACTCTGCTAAGTGCTTTGAAAAGCAACAGTTGAATATGAGTGTCCCCGGGGCCCAAACCGGGCCCCTAGTTCACGGAACACATGAGAGTCATGTTGTTAACACTTGCAGGTGGAGTGATTTGACAGAGATCTTAACATTTCATGAGTATTAGCGTCATTAGCAGCTTAGCAGTCTGCACTCGGGTTATCACGAGAACAGATACTTCTGAACCAAGTCGATGCCAAAATTATGAAAATGTGACGGTACTCGTTTTTATAAAGTAGTGTAGATACCGGGGGACTCAAGATTGATGTCGTCACAGTAATCTCTCTATCGCACCCTGTGTTTCCTGGATAATGCCTCATTGTGACCAACAACTCTGCATTGAAATCGGCAGAAGGAGAACTAGTTACCTCAAAAGAGGAATTCCTCTTCTTTGTTAAAGGAGCCTGTTCACTAAATATTTTCCGGTTTCACATGTCACATTTTTTGCGCCCTCAAAATCCATTGTTGTCAATGTAGATGTGCAGAGGCA
This sequence comes from Ophiodon elongatus, assembly GCA_016806645.1. Lineage (NCBI taxonomy): Eukaryota > Metazoa > Chordata > Actinopteri > Perciformes > Hexagrammidae > Ophiodon > Ophiodon elongatus. The sequence continues at coordinate 170,802 of JACSYO010001557.1, forward strand.
TTACTACATTGGTATTAGAACGATATAATTTACCTTTGTCTAATACTCTCTTTTACTGGTTAGAGCTTGAACACATCTAACACAGTTAACGAGCGATTTCAACATGGATGTGTTGCTCACAATGAAGCATCATTAGGGAAAGAATAGGGTGCGATGGAGAGATCACTGCGACTGTACCTACAGTACCTTCGGTACTTTGGAAAAACGAGTACCGTCACATTGTCAGAATTTTGTCCTCGACTTGGTTGAGAAGTATCAGTTGACGTGGTGGTGTAAATCCATGTTTCTTGGTTTAGTTTAGTCAGTGAGGTTCAGTGACGGCATGTGCCACGGCAACGCAACCCTCCCAAGCATCTTGGATAAATTGACAAAATAACCCACTCATGATGTCACTGGGGGCCCTCGAAACTTGTGAGTGGCATTTATACTCCAAACAATTAGTCTATTAAATTAGAGAAAATAATCCGTATGTTGCGAGACAGTGAAAGTTAACCTTTGTTGCAGGCGGAGTGTGGATGCAGTCATAAATTTAAAATGTTCATTAGTCCTTGATGCTGAGCTCTTTCCTGCCTCTGACTCTGACCCTGACTGAGCACAAAGACTTATTCATCTCCCGTCAGAGAGACACCCAGAGAGAGAGAGAGAGAGAGAGAGAGAGAGAGAGAGAGAGAGAGAGAGAGAGAGAGAGAGAGAGAGAGAGAGAGAGAGAGAGAGAGGGGGGGGGGGCTAAACACTAATTTATGGATACGGTCTCCAGATGCAACAGCTCCGGTACATTAGATATGTGGCTGTTTCTCTTCTTCTCTTTAATACACATCCATACATCAGACGGCGACACCCGACGCCCATCCACCATCTATTTCCATCGCACTGAGCAGCAGACGTACAAAAGCAAGCCATGTTTCTGTGCTGCTGCTCCTCCCACACGGCATGCATCATTCTCTAATGTTAATAACCTGTTTGGGGATTCTCTGTCTGCCAGGACCTTATGAGACTTCAAGCCAAGCCTGAGATTGTTATGGCCCTTTTATTATTTTTTTATTCGCCTTTTCCTCCGTCTTTCGTTCTGCTCGTCACAACATCATTCGGGCTTAGAGGCGAGGGACCGCAGAGTCGCCGCTTTCATTATTTCACTGTTGTTTTGTATCGATTTTTTTTTTTGCTACGGAGGCTGAAAACAAAAAAAGTAGGTCATGCGACTTTAATATTCATGTCAATAGTAAAACACATTCCACATCGAGCAGGTAGAAATGGTAAAAAGTTACAACCTCAATTTTGCCAAATAAACAAAAAAAAGAGTAAGAAAGTAAGAACATGATGTATTGCAAAGAAGGAATTCTTATTTATTAATAAGTTTCCTCCCTGGTCAGCTGCAAAAAAATTCCCCCTGTTGTAACTTTTCATAACATAAACACTGGGCCTCTCCAGCCAGAAAATAGAAAGAAAAAAGAAAGAGAACAAAAATGGAGTGGGTGGGGTAGAGGGGATGGGAGACATAAAGAAAATAAAAAAGGGTGAGGACAAAGAGGGAAAACCGAAGACGGAGAGGCAAGAGAAGGGGCGAGGGCAGCCGAAGCAGACCTGAACAATAATAGAGGAAAATAATAAAGAGGAGGGGAGGAGAGAGAGAGACAGAGAGAGAGAGGGGAGACAGAGAGAGAGACAGAGAAAGAGAGAGACAGAGAGAGAGAGACAGAGAAAGACAGACAGACAGAGAGTGAGAGTGAGAGTGAGAGTGAGAGTGAGAGTGAGAGTGAGAGTGAGAGAGAGAGAGAGAGAGAGAGAGAGAGAGAGAGAGAGAGAGGACAGTTCTTGGCTCGCACTTCTCCTCCCCTCGTGTGCAGACCATCTTAATGAGAGCCACATTTAGGTCAGCGCCGGTTGGCTTTCTCCCCTCTTTTCCCTCTTCTTCTTCTCCTCCTTCTTCTTCTCCCCCCTCCCCTCCGCCCTCCTGAGAGCACCATAAAAAACCAGCACTGTGTGGTTTGGCTCTAAAAATTACAGTGATTCAATACGAGTAAAAAAAAAAAAGAGAGGCACAAGAAGCGTTTTGAGTGCAAGCTGAAAGTAGGCTTGGTGATTTGTTTTAATGCTGCTGGTTTGTGAGAGTGTGTGTGCTGAGGGTCAAAATCACTATCATCCCTCTCCACAGAAAGGCCACTTGTAAACAAGATACTCACGTCTCCACTTGAGCAAACGCTCCGAGGCTCAGCATATACTTATGGAGCGCGCCCAACAATGGAGGAGCCCAGAAACCAAGTACAAGACGAACACTCCTCACACGTTTCCTGCTGCTATGGATTGGTAAGTGAAAACATATTCCACAGTGGAGCTTTTCTTTTTTCATTTTCTTTTTTGAAACGGGCGGTGTGAGGTGAGGAAACGGGTGTATCTGCCCATGAATGTACCCTCGGAGGTTGTTCTGGGCAGAATGGGGACATCCATCCTGCCGCTCGGCTGATGCCGGCCCAGTAATGAGAGAGCGTGGACGGAACATGCAGAGAGCGTCCTGATTGGAGACGCGAGCTTGTGAACGGTGTCTTCTGAGACGTGACTGAGGGGGAGACGGGGCAGGGATCTGGCTGTAAAATATAGATGAGTTACTAGAGAAACAGAGGGAGGGATCGGATTCACAGCGTGTTTTGGGAACTTTTTCAGTGCTTTTGTCTGACCTCTTGAAACGCACAACAAAGCCTGCACTGATGCTACATTTACATTATCTTGTACAGCTAAAACACCAACGCCGTGTAGAGACCCACAGTGCTCAATACTGAACACATGAATTAGACATCATGAGAGCAATCACATGAATAGATGAAGACAAAAATGATCTCACACATTTCTATAACAAATGTTATTTCATCCTTCTTTTTACATAAACAGTTTGTAGCAGCTCTTTTTTTTCATTGCAGCTAAAAATATTCTTTGTCTGCTTTTCTGTTATGGACTCACGCTATTTTACCAGTTTTATTTCCCACATTTTTTAATTGCAAAGGCTTTGTCTTTGTCACTCAGACACTCTTGTTGACTGCCCCTTCGCTTGCCGTTGTTTCCATGATCTGATCTGGGCACATAAAGGATCAGATGCTCACACCGTGTGGCTGGAGAAGTTTCCACACTACTTGGATATTTTGGCCGATACCTTAGATAACATAAGATATTGAGTTCAGATCCCCAGCCCCGGTGAAGGACCGCCAAGACTCACTGTGATCCGACCCCTCAAACCCCTTGCCGAGGTGGTCCGGGACACATTTGACCACATATCTTTTGTAGTGTAAACGCCGATGCTAACGCTCAAATCGCTTCATCCACAACGTCTGGACATTCAGAAAAACTCATCGAGATAGATAACGAGTGCGTCAAACAAGTCTGTATTGTTTTGCAGAAGCAAAACAAGAAGAGAGAAGAACAACGTCTTCTTTTGATTTCCAGCAGACTAGGAACAGGAAGTGCTCCCGCTGGTGAATCTCGGAACCCATCGGCTATTGGTCTAACGACGGATAAGCCTCTAGGGCCGAGGGGAAATATCTCTGCGGTTTGGGTGTAGCCAGCAGATATCTGGACAGGGACTTCCTCTTCTGTGTATGCTCATTGTTTACGCTTAGCAACCTGAGATCTGAGACTGGAGAAGGAGTTGAGAGTCCAAGCTGCATACCTTCTACAACCGTATTGGAGAAGGTGTGCAAGCTCATTTCAAACTGCTAACTCACGGTTAGACGATAGCCGGTGGGTTCCCAGAATGCATTTCAGCCAATGTGTTCAGCCTCTTTTGCTCGTCACACAAACTGTTTACCTGCATTCAGCCAAAGCCTGCCTGAACGTGATTGGTCAATACTCCTCGAACTACAGAAGGAAACCAGAAGGCTTCTTGTCCCATTGCCTACAGATTATCTCGGTTTCTAGAGATTACCCTCGGTTTGGAGCACATTTGTTTTCTGGAAAAGGAGATGATGTACGTGTTTATTAGTGGGGAAGTGAGATCCAATCAAAAGTGGTGACGCACTCTCATGCCAGGTGATGTATTCAGAGCTGTCCTCTTGTGATCCGATCGCCCAAGACGCTTGTTGATGCCAGGTGTGAACAGGGCCTGTGAATGAATCGGACCCCCAACACGCCCAACATCTGGACCATTTGATGAAGAAAGCGGATTTGTCTTTTGTTGGGCCCGCTGATCACTTTCTTCTCTCGGTTCGTTCCCATTGTCACAGCAGCAAGCCGGAGACAGGGAACAAGAAAGCGAACGGTAAATGGGCAAAGAAAGATGAAAAAAAGGAGACATTGAAAGAAAGTGAAAGGGCCTAATTCAGAGAGAAATAAACGGAGCCGTACTGGCATGGCTGCAGAACAACCCACACAGAGCTGCGTGGCACACACGGCACCAAAGAGAGAGACGTCCAAGTTAAAAGCTCCCAGCGATGTGTGTGGATGTGATGTGGACTCTAATCGCCCTGTAATGGAGGCAGGTGTTGTGTGCTAATTAAACACACATGACCGGCCTTCACTCACACACACACACACACACACACACACACACACACACACACACACACACACACACACACACACACACACACACACACACAGGCCTGGCCTTTGTCGAGCAGCTAAATGAGGGAAACTCAAATCGGTGTTGGGCTGCGGAGCTTTGGTCCTGGACGTGTCAAATAAGCCTGACTGTGTTAACATCCAGGGATAAAAGGGATGAGTCATGACCGTGTGTGTGTGTGTGTGTGTGTGTGTGTGTGTGTGTGTGTGTGTGTGCGCTTGGTTTACTACACTTGAAAGAACCTTTGGCAACCACATGGAAGTCTTGAAAGAAGATCTCTTTCTCTTGGTACTCTGCTGTCTCCGATAAGCGTGTGTGAGTGTCTCCAGGTTCAAATCCATTCGTTAGGGTTTTAATGGCTTTCTTTGCACAGCTTCTCTCCAGGTACAAATGACCACGCTGCTTCAGGTGTCATGTTACGTGGCCAGCTCCTCCACTAATGGGCCACTGTTGTGATGAGCAGCCATGCTGGGGCCGGACGCGATATCGGAGCTGTACACACACACACACACACACACACACACACACACACACAAACACACACACACACAGACCAGAGACGATCTGTTTTTGTGATGAAGAAAGATTGGAAACATCTGCACATTTGCGGGTGGGTAGTTTCTACATTTAAGATATGAAATCTGCAAAATGGGAAAGAGTCGCTGCTGAATCCTGGCCAAAGTTTGTGATTGGAGTGTGAAGGTGTGAGGATGCTTCAAACTAAATGCCTGTTGCCTCTGGGCCGAGCGTGACGACTCTTAGAACCTTCTGAAGCCAACAACCTGGCAATCACGCCCACTTCACACGGCGACAGCCAGCTGTGCAGTGGGGAGAAAGGAGTCTCTCTCTCAAGCTCCCTTTTTCATTTGCTATTCAACTTTTCCCATCACTTTTCATGTGAAGCACTGAGTGCGACATTATGAACGCTCCGAGCAGAGGCTGTCTGAAAGTGTGTGTGCTGCTATCTCCATTGTGTGAGTCTTTGCGCCTCGTTCCTTTCTCTGATGGCGGGCTTATTTCAAGTGCGGTCGCTCAGAGCTGCTATAAAGACTTTCAGACGTGGTTGGACTACACTCCTGGGTGAATTCACTAGGAATGGATTGCGGCCGCCGATAGCACCATGAATTATCTTCTCCGTCTCAAGGTCCGATTCACAAAAGATGTACACTTATGATATTGCAGCGCAAACACACCCTTTACGTTTTGCAGCTGAGTGCAATTTGCCCTTGTTTGTGTCTGATTGTAATTATCCAAGTGGCAAAGTGTAAATGCTGCCTTTGTGCCAAGAACACAGCAGGAAGAATTATGGAGAGGGAAAAAGAAAGAAGAAATGTTGAATCAGAATTTTCCAATCAGATTGGACTCTTCAATCCAAGGACTGGAGTATTCGTTCCTTTGCTGTGGAAAGCCGTGCTCAAGACGTTTTTGGTACACTATTTGGGATTTCATATCCCAGTCTGTCAGTATAAATGCGTCAGTCACAACCAACTCTCTGACGAAGGTAATAATTCCACTTTAACTGCATTGTATTTGCGCTGATCTGAGTGAATTGGACTGATTTTGCAATGAGGCTCATTTGCATATAAAGGGGGCAATTTGTTGTCCCAAGTGTCTGCACAGGAGCACTGAGACGCTGTTGGCTTGGCAGCGCGCTGAGGGGTGCCTTTGAGAAGTCTTACTTGTGCAGGTTTAGTGGCTGAAAAAGCTGCACAATCCTTTTGTGGATTGAACCCCTGGGTGTCCACTGCCCCGCTGATTACTTTGAGAGGCAAGGAGGTGGTTCTCACCAGCTTTTTATTGGTCCGCTGAAAAATGTAAAAGGGTGGGATGCTGAGGGTAAAAGAATATTGGCAATTTTGTTTTTTGATAAATTCTGCCTTAGTAGAATACTCAACCCTATTGCCACACCTAATTTTTTTTAAAGATCAGTGTGCCCATTAAAAAAGTCATGTCTATGTATCTTATTCCTCTGCTCCTTCATTACCACGACCACAGCCACTGTAGTTTATTCTGGTGTTGGTCTTTTGATGGGATTCGTTAACAATAAGAAAAAAATACATATTAATTGTAAATCAAACTTTTTAATAGTTCAATAATTTAACAAACGGTCTACTGCCGCCATATTGTAATGTAACACATACATTCCAACTTCCTGTGGTATAATGCGAACGCAAAGGTGCAAGACATGAGATTGGAAGCATTTCAACCGCTCTCAACATGGCGACGCCTGAGCCGGCGGCTAGACGCTAACAGTGCTAACCGTTAGCTAACCTGAGGGGAGCCGGACTGCTGCTTGGGATGGTGTTATCAGCTGTTACCGCCATAGGAGAGCAGTGCAGAGCGGCGGCCATGAGCTAACCAGTGGGTCACGCTCACGTGCACTAACATGCACTAAAAGCACAGGTGGCCAGCCCAGCTATGTGAACAAAGCAAGCAGAAGAACAACACACAGAGGGAGAGACTTCCATCTCCACTCACGTGGACTTTAGTCCTCGATGTCTTTACATTGACAGAGTTCATCGTTGTCTAATAAACCTGGGAATGTGGTTTATTGCCCATTTAATCATGAAAGGAGTCAAAATGGTTCAAAAATAGAATAAACGATCAACCAAAATCATTTAACGATAGAAAGAACACAACAAGCAGCTTTCCATGTGAACACATTTTTTAGATGGAATCTTAAATTACAAAGACTTACAGAAACTCTAAATTATCCGAACATCCAAGAAGAACCTTGGCTAGCACTATCTGGCTCTTTTTTCTTTGGACTGTTGTATATTAGTCTTCAACCAAACTGGTGCCACACACCAAAGCAACAAGGGGTAATCAAACCCATGGTCCCAGCCCAAAACTAGTTGATGAGGAAGAAAGATATCCTCATTCTGGAGGATTTTCAGTGTTTTTCTACACTCATGAGGACATTTGGTCACAATGAAAAAAGAAGCACACAAAGATTTACACCCCCTCCTGAACCCTGAGCCCAGATCAGATGTATGAGTGAAGCCGACAGTGGATTATAACATAAAAGCCGGCGAAATAGAACAGAGAGTAAAGGAGTTTCTCAGGAAGTGGCTTCGGCTGCTCCCTGCACTGACGGCGGGCGGAGAGCTGGTGAGGTGACAAATTAAAACATGTCCTGTGTGTGTGTCCCGCGGATTGCATGATGAATTGTTACCTTGCTGCGAGTGCCGAGCTCCCAAAGAGCCACTAATCCCCAAAACAGACCTCCAGAGTTTGCAGAGAGGCATGGAAGGGTGCAGTGTGGAGGGGAGGACGCCTGCGGCTATGGATAATGTAATAATAAGCATATCGTCTTACAACTGCTCAGCATGTAAGTCTCTGTCCCTCGGTGTGGGTGAAGAGGTTAATGAGAATGTGCTTATGGAACACTTTTTCACATAAATTCAGAACCTATTCACACTGGTACTCACCGGAGCAATTTGGGGCTCATATGAAACTCCAAACCGTAATAAAGCATTTTGAGGCTGCTTCTGGAAGGACATGGCAGCTCTGTGCTTCAGATATCATGTTTTTTTAAATCTCTGTTCTGAATACTCTCTCTTTTATGAGTAGGATGTTCCGCTTGCATGAGCAGAAACTCAACAAAGCTCTAATACGGTACAAAGAGAGTGAACAATAAACTGGGAGCAGTGGCGGGGTCCACCGTTCCTGTGCTGGATTCAAGTTGCTTTCATACGCACAAGGGATCCAAACCAAACAATGAAACTTTTTTGGATCTATAACGCTGGAATGTCGGTTCGCTCTGACATTGTTACAGCTCTGATTGTCAACGCTTCAGGTGAGGGGCTGACTCTCACACACTCAAAACAAAGCGCCACACACACCGAGTGACTCGAGAGAGGAGAGTTCACCGCACACAGAGCGATACTCGTGTTCACAGCGCGACAATTCAGGAATGAGGATGATTGTCATGGTTATGAAACTGGGACGTTGTATAACTGAGGTTATGGAAAAATCGGTTAACCCAGCACACTTTAATCTCACTGATACCACTGTCCATTCCCCTCTCACCGTATCACAGCTGTGGTAAGGTTCCGTGAAATGACCAGCGGAGTGTTTTTTGATCCCACATATTTACATGTTTCCCATGAAAACAGTAAGATAGGGAGGGACTTTTATTGGCGTTTCCAGTAGCCAGTAGCCCTGAATGTGAGTTATGCAGTGCTGCAGCTGATGCTGGGGAATGTCCAAGTTTCATTCTACTTGATCTCGGCTCAGTATTCGATAGCTTTGTTGGATCGCCTGGCAACATGTGTCAGCATCAGGCCTTCTTTCTGGTGCCTCCTCTGACCTGTGGTGTTCTCTAATAGGGCTGTCCTGGACCAAAGAAACTCTTACTCGACTAACACTCATTAGATTTTGTCGACTAATCAATTAGTTCATTTGTAAATCTTTTACTGTGGAGTTTCTCCACAAAGTCGGACACAAAAGCACTACTTTTAATCTTGACCTTACCAGAGATGTACTCATTTGTTTCGGAAATAAGTAATTCAGCATAAAAAGTGACTAATCAATTTAGGAATTCTTAGTCAACTCTGACCAAAACAACAGATTAGGTTGCAGCCCTATGCCCAAGGCTCCATCCGTGGCCCTCTTGTGTTCTCTACATGATTCAACATAGCTGGACCGACAGCACTCCGTTGTTATGCAGATGATCCAGATCTATGTCCCAATATCAGTAAAGAAGGCTTTTTGCATCACCCAATATCTTATAACCACAACCCTGAAGTGCAAAGCAACATCATGTTAAGTCTGCTGGGGGCTATGCTGCCCTATCAAGACTTTCAAAACCCTCTCTGGCTTTCACCCAGAACAGTTGCAGACTTTACTGTCCTTTGGAGTTACAAAATTAAAAGAGATTGAGCGCGTGACTGACAGTAGCTGGATCGCTGTAACGTGTAAATAAAACATGTGATGGCGCCGCTGTAGACAGCAGTACTGATTAAAACTGCGACAGGCAACTGAAAACATGGTGGAGTGACATGAAACACATCTGGTGTGATTGTCAGGGGTATTTGTGTGGGTAGGAAAGCAGATTGCACTCTTTTTGAATTCACTTTGTGAATATATGGAAGGGGTATGTTCAAGCTAAAATGAGGTGTAAATTGCAAAATCAATCACTAACAACTGTAAGGCCAAGCCAGAACTCTGCGCCTAATTAGCCTTTGTTTGTTAATTATTCTATACAGATGAATGTTTCACCATGTTATTAAGGAAATAATGGAAAAGGGAGGTACTATAGCATCACAAATTGCCTGGTGCAATGCAGAAAGACACACAACACACACACACACACACACACACACACACACACACACACACAAACACAAACACAAACACACTACAAAAACAAGCATTTCTTCCAAAAAGTAATAAATTACAGACTTGACTGGTTATGAGGGCAGAGGGCCCTGACAGCTCCAGATGCAGTGAAGGAGACCTGGTTTCAAAATAGTTGGTAACTAACAACCAGCCATACAAAAATTTAATAAAAAAACACTGCAGAACTGCAGGATTCTTTCCTGAGAATGAATTCCTGTGAATTGTTAGAAGAAATTGCGATTTTAGTTTTTGATGAAACTCACTTCCTGTCCATCAAAAACAAAACCACAGCACCCGTACAGTTATTTTAACTGTGAGGGAGCTGGATAGCCCCCCGTCCCGCCTCCCTCTCACTAAGAAAAATCACACACATAATCATTGACTGTGTCAAGTTTGACAGAACAGAAAGTTATACAGTCATTTATTTTTGTTATGATGTGTTTTAATTTTGGAGAACTCTACTAATGACTCTCATAGATACTATCTGCTTGGCTTTGAGGTTTTACACCAGACATTCATTCACCACACAAACACACCTCACAACCTCTGTATGTTTTGGGGTTACTGTATGTGAAGTTCATTAACTTGTAAACTTTTCTCTCCAGTCTTCTGTGGGATCGTGACTCTACATTCTGAGCTCTGGAATGAAACCCTGTTTGAGTGATGCAGCTCATTTCTTCCCCAGGCTTTAGACCTCAGCACCGCCAGCTGTCCTTCTGTTTGTGAGGGTTCACCACCACCTCAAAACCTTACATTAACCTAATGGCTAATATTGATTCTGTGCAGATATTTTCCTATTCTTAAACCGCTGTATGTTGATTAATGGCTTCAATACTACCCTGGCGGTGGACACCAGCACAGTAAAGCTGTGTGCATCCAATCGATTCACTCAGGCCAATTTAAGACGGACCCGTCTGTCAATGAAAAAAATCATCCGGATTCCAAAATTGAAAAAGGAACACCTACCCAACAAACGGATATCCGAACACTTGGGTTCAGCCACTAAATTTGATGGCTTGGTAAATCTTATCAGCCGTGCTCATTGTTCTTTGCTCCAATGCAGGATGCTCATTGCTTCTTATGGAGCTGGTTACCTTCTCAGGTGCAATGCCAATCCAGCTCCACCCGACAGGGATTTCATCATTACGGTGACCGAGTTAACACACATGCACATACATTTGCTGGCGTATGTAGATACACTAATACACTGTCAAAGAATAAGGCCTTTTACTGTGCACATGCCAAGGAGATTACACCATCCTTACGTCATCCTGCTGTTCATCGGCGTGACATGCAGAGATGTAATTGATATAACTACTCTGTGAGTCAACAAGAGAAATCTTACAATCAGAAATCAGTATGCTGTCTGTGTATCAATCTGAGCAGTGTAACACACACACACACACACACACGCACACACACACACACACACACATCAGCAGTATGATAATGTACATTCCGTGTTAATAATAAACTGCAGAGTAAAGTGACTTTGACCGTGTAAAAGATGAAATACATGCATTATGGAGCACATAAGGGCCAGTGGATGACCGCCACTCAGTGTGCTCCTTCCACGAACACACACACAAGAGTCCAACTTTCTGTCAGCGACTCAGAGCTTTGACAGAGCACCGTCCCAAAATGAAATACAGTGCTATTCATATCTCAGACTTCCAGCCAAATGCGCTGCTTCCGGCTCTTCTCACCTCATTTCACCGTTATGATGGATTCTCTGGCGCTTCCTTTTTTACCATAAAACCATTTACTAATTCACACATTTTCATATGCACGTGCTTATTCCCCCAGATCAGACAATTCATACACAAAATCACTTTCAAAACAACAAGAGCAGAGCAAACATCCATACGCTAAGCCCGTAGAAATGAAATTGAAGTGATATTACGGTATCAATCTTTACCTAATCCATTCTGTAGAAGGAGAGGCCGATTGTTATTACCGCCAACTCAGTTTGCTCTAACGAGAGCCAGCATTCACATCTCTCCTTACCGTTTTCTGCCTTTTTCATACAATTTTGCATTCTACAGTTGAATACCAGCCGCACAATACCAACGGCAATCAATTTCCTATAATACAAAAGACCTTTGGGGGCTCTCCATTTCATTTTCAAACCATGCAGTCCAAAAGCATGGCTTGAATTAAGATGTAGCACTTGGCTGTCTGCTGTACTCTGGAGATGGAGGAGCAAATCAGTGCTGGCCAAAAACTGCTAAGACATTGGAAAAGAGTCACAATCTTTTTTCTATCTGTAGAGTGTTCATGCTGTCCGATCACTGCTTCCGGTTCTCACTGGGGACCTGGGACAAAACCAAAGCCCGGTCGATATAACTGAGCCCAAATGCGACATGACAGGATTATCAGGCCGGAGCTGGAGCGGGCTGGCTGCAAATTCAGTGTCTGCTGGCTTCATGTGCGCTCCAAATGTTGCTAAATTTTCAGGAAAGTGGCTCGAGAGCAGAATTTGGAAGCAGGGAGGACCCTGGTGTGACAGACTCTGAGCTCTCTGTGCAGCTGCCCGACTTCTTGGAAAAGGGGTACATGACAGATCTCCCTTCTGCTCAACGTTGTTTGGTTCAGGTCCTGGGAATTCTCTCTACACCGGAGCTGCTCGCTGAAGCAGTCTCACATTCCCTGTTAGCACTGCTCCAACGCTGGATGTCAGGACTGCTCGTAACCTCGCCCAACCTCCACAAGCTAAGTCGATATGTTTGGTAACCAATTGGAGTGGCTTCGCTATCAGCTCTGGGTGTGTCATCATCCCTCAACCCTGCAACAGCAAACATGTTTTGAAGGAAACTGCCAAATGATGTTATCCTAGCAGCATCTAACTATAAAGGCTCATCTGTCTATATGTGTGTCCTTAACATCTCTCGAGAACCGTCCATGCCATTCACATGGGTGTATTGTTCGGGAGCCAAGGACATGCAGTGATGAAGTTGATGCGCGACACATTTAATATTAATAAACTTTGAATAAACAAGCATTAGTGGTCTGTGCAGCAGCAGGGGCGGGGCTTCAGGGCTCTGTAGTCTGAGTTGAGCATAGCTCATTGACTGAAGTTCACTTTTGCTGCTGGATGCTGGATATGTATTTACGTTAAAACGCAATTCTTCCTCACTTCGTTGGAGTCAACGAGCGATGAGCAGCCCTTCAAGGGGCCAAGCGTCCAGACGCCTCCCGACAACGCAGGCAGCAATAACTGAAGCCAAGTAATCAGCCAGTTCCAAACCGGCATGCGCCATGAATGGCCACTCCCCGAACAATCTCTGGTAATCAGGAAATGTTGTTAATGAATCTATATAGCAAGTCGCAAAAATGTTAATCCTGAACGTTTCCAATATACATTTTTTTTCAATCCAATTTCAAATTATGGGTCAATGCCAAACAGTAACTATTGGAGGTCAATGCCTAACCTTAACCATTGGAGGTCAATGCCTAACAGTAACCATTGGAGGTCAATGCCTAACAGTAACCATTGGAGGTCAATGCCTAACAGTAACCATTGGAGGTCAATGCCTAACCGTAACCATTGGAGGTCAATGCCTAACAGTAACCATTGGAGGTCAATGCCTAACAGTAACCATTGGAGGTCAATGCCTAACAGTAACCATTGGAGGTCAATGCCTAACAGTAACCATTGGAGGTCAATGCCTAACAGTAACCATTGGAGGTCAATGCCTAACCGTAACCATTGGACAGTAATGCTTAACCATAACCATTCATGGTCAAAACCTTAATCATTCAAGGTCAATGCCTACCCGTAACCATCTTGCTGCTGCCAGTCTTAATATTCCTTCTCTACTTGGGTCTATCATATTTTGGATCAGGTCAAATGATCTTCAGGTCTATTCTGATTGGGTCTGACTATCCTTGGATCTTTTTGAAAAAGTAAACACATCCCACATCCTGCATCCTGTTGCCTGAAGTCTGCATTGACATTTGCAAGAACCACCATCGTTCCCAAACCTTAACAAAGGGCTTTGTATTTTAAACAGAACCAGAAGTAAATGCTTTAGGTGCCAGGAGCCCATAATGTAGAGAAAAAGCTTTGCATATATGTTTAATATTAACGTTTGGTTTGGCAGTGAACAGTTTTCAGACACATTAAATGTGAGCATTTTCACATTATGTTGATAAAAGCCCAATCCAGGCGCTAACATATTTCCTTCAAAATGTATTTTCTTATGTAAATTTGCCGTACATTTCACTATTTCTTAGGGTTTCCCTTGTGACACCCATCCAAAAGTTAGTGTGGCCAAAGCTGAATGTGTACGAGGAAACAGAAGAAGGTTCTTTATAAATTTGACGGTGTTTTAATGTGTTGCCTGTTGGTTGCTGGGCAGCCAGCACCCTTATCTTGAAGGACAAAATAGACAGTACAGGAAGGTGCTAATCCCGAGAAAAGTGTTCTGATTTCTGCTAGTTGTCATGGTGAATCTTACAAAGAAGTGTTATTTAAGTGAGTGTTTGGCATTCTGGTGTGCTTGTGTCATACTCCATGTCTTTTATGAGTCACGGTTGTGTGCGCCTTGGCATCTGCTTAAAGAGAAAAAAAGGCGCACTGCTCACTATTCAAACTAAAAATTTGCTTTGAAAACAAGTCATATCCCATTTGTGCTCCTTGAAATATCCCTAAACCCCAGCAGACTGACGGCTCCCTGCTCATTGTCGAAGATGTCTCTGTATTCTAAAGAGAGCCTGATCAAAGGAGCCTCTCCTATTGGAACAGCACAGCTGTAGACTCTCCCTCCATGGCGTTCAGAAAGCCGACCCCGCTGCGATCAAAACAAGACTCCCAACGGATCCATCCATGCTCTCTTTCACTGCCGTGGTACATCTGTTAATGTCTCTCTCCCCCTACCTTGCTCCACCCAAAACACTTCATTATATATAAACTGTAAATCCTTTTATCCTCTGAGCTGGCTTCAATTTCTGATTTGAATGACAGGAACATGAGCACCAGCAAAATAAATAGCTGTGATTGCATTTAAAAGCTTAGCTTAAGACCTTGAAGGCATTCTTTATACTTCCAACATGCTATATTTAGATGGACCCAACACATATTTCTTCTTGATCATGTTGTTTGATATATTTAGCTTCAAATAACAGCTTGTATTAGTGACTAAGATTTAGCAAAATGGCGATCAGACCCAATTCATTGCAAAAGACACGATTCAGTCTTGAGGCGCAATTTTGGGTTCAGTATCTTACCCCTGGAACCTTCCCAATGCGGACTGGAGGAGCCGGGGAACAAAGGGCCAATATTTAGATTAGTGGACAATCTGCTCTAATTCCTGAGCCAACTCACCAATTCTGAAACGGTTTGACAGATGAATCTCAGCCCGGGTCCACTTACTGGCTTGTTCCAGAGCTTTTAAACGTGTAACATGGTCTCCATCAGCAGATGATGTTCTCTCGATTGTGATGGAAGTGTAGAGTTTGGAACATTTTGTTAATACCTCTCGGACTTTTGTTAATGTTGACCTCGAAGCTCAGCATGAAAGTTCATGCTTGAACTTGGAAGCACTTGTCAAGAACAATCCAAACTAGATATGTAAGATAATGTGACACGGATACTTCAGTTTTTATATATATATATGTATATATATATATATATATATATATATATATATATATACCAGTAGCGGGCCGTCAGGGCCAGCAAGGCCTTCTCTGCTGGCCTAAACATCATCAGAATATAAATTACATTTTTATATATTTTTTCCACAAATATGTATTAAATTATTCCCCATAGTCTATTCTCTTCATTTCATAGCTTTTCTCTTGGTTGCGCTGCTTCCAGCCTCAGGTGGGGAGCGGAGGGCTGGCCTTTACGTTAGAGCTCTTATCCAATCAGATTTCAGCCGTCATGTGTTGCTAGGGAACAAGAACTCTGCCCTTAGGCCTTCAGAATCAACGTCAGCACGGGCACATCTTTTGATTGGATGAGCACTGGTGAGAGGCGGAGCTAGCAACCTGAACCTAATCCTGAACGAGCTAGCGTTAATTTGTGTAGATAGATATAGAAGCGTTGTTTTTGTGTTTGTTTTAACCCACAATGGCTGATGGAGGTGAAGAGATAGATTTGGTCGCAGAAATACAAACAACGCCATTTTCAAGATGGACTACGCTATGTTAAGGTGATGCAACGCCTAGTTATAATGCATTTCTGTCTAAGTGTGTAGTTTCTAGAGCCGTGGCGTCATAATGATGGTATTAAGAGGTGGATTCATTCAGGGAGGACTGTGGAGGACAGACCTGAAGGCCGAGGGGGGAAATGCATGGCCCGCTACTGATACACATACACACATATATTTTCTCTATAAAAAGACCCAGATAATCTTTCTGCCACATAAAGCGTGACATCACTGTCAGAAAGACCAGATGGATTGATGGTGTCAACAGCAACTGTGATGATATTTGGTATCTTGTCTAAAACATGAAAAATCACTGTGTTATTAAAGTCATTTGATTTGTCACGTTGCCGTGTGAGTTCAGCATTCAGAGGAAAACTGTCCAACATTTTAAACTAGGAAGGAGACTATTTGGGATTTTGAAGGGTCTAATGGAATATGACAAGATGTGTTGAAGCACTGCCCTCAGTAAAACAGGTAATAAATAATTAATAACTAGTAGAACAGAGGAATATTCATTTCATAATAGAAAATATTATGATTGACAGTTGTGGAACACTGGAGTATTCATATGGAATCCTTAATGAGATCCTCCGTAAAAACGTTCAAGTAAAACAAACAATGTGTAAATTGGATGAAATTGGTGGAAGTGAATATCGTAATATTCTAGAGCACAAGGTGACATCATTAAAAGTCTTGTTTAGTTGACCAACAAACCCTAAAAATAATGAATTTATTATAGTATCGACGGAGAAAACCAGCAAATTCTCATTTCCTTGAAATTTTACTGATTTATTAGCTGCTTTGTTGATTATTTAAATGAATTGATCATCGAAATTGTTTCATAGATTTATTTTATTTTGGTTGACTGATTGATTACTATTGATTTACTGACGAATTGCTCTACTTCATCTTAATGTCCTTTATATTTTGATCAGCTCTGATATGCATTTTGTGGTTTTATATCTTTTGTAGATCACTTATTATTAATGCAGTTACATGTGACAAACTGTGTGTTCAGTCTTCAGTATGGTACTAAATCTACCTGGACCTTTAGCCTGGAGATTTTAATGTTGACAGGATGATCAATAAATGATGATGTAACCGTCTAGAGAGGCGTCCGCAAATGTTCTCATGTAAATGCTGTTGCAGTGAAGGAAACAGGCCACCAATTGATAATATCTTGTCTCATAAAGGACGGGGAAGATTCTATTTATTCATTTAGACTGCACACTCGGGGAGAGCTGCAGTATGATTACAACAGTCAATCTTATATATCGTCTCACGGAGATCATTTCTAGAGAATTCAATTAGAGCTGAATAAAACTATTCATCAGGTTCTTGAGTCCCCCTCAGGAGCCCTGTGGACCCCAATCGAGAGGCCCTGATCTCTTTAAGAGCATCTCTTCTGAGAGTCAGACCCACAAGTCCGGCAAGATGTGAACAAGCATGAGGGATTTAGAAGACATGATCTCCATGTTTAAAAAAATAGTAAAGGAGGATTTTGGGACGCTGCAGAGGAATCTGTGTTGTTCCTCATGACTCATGACCAGAACGAAGGGCGATAAGAAGGAATCAAATCGTTCTTATGCACTGTTGTTCTGATAAACAGCCGCTGAGAGATGTGTGGTGCTGGTAAAATGAACGTCATCACTGCTGTCACATTTACTGACGAGCGCTGAGCACTGATGGCTCTTAACTCAGTCCAAGGGCCGTGGCCTAGATTCACTTTCCCAGAAAAGGTTATTGATCCAGCATATTGTCATATCATGTTTAATATCAGTTTACCCACGCGAAACCACGAACCAAGAATGTGTGAGTGTATTCATTAACAATTTCCAGAATACACAAAAGAGCATTTTGAGCCACACTAAGATATCGTGACTAACTGGACAGACATTTGACGCAGATATTCGTCTCTGGATGATGATTCCTAATGACTTTAGTGACCCCTGACCTTTCATCTAATGCCACCATTAGGCAGATATTTTCCCTTGAAGCGTAGAGCAGATCAGATTAAACTTTAGGATTCGGTCTGCTAAAAACAAACCTGACTGTATGACGTTTCGTCCAAACTCATCAGAAGGTAAAACGCGGGGTGAAAAGTCTGACATCATGAAGAGGGGCCGCTTCACAAGTTGTTGAAGATGTGGTCGTGGTGCACAAAGAGACGTCATGGTGTTATACGCTGTGTGAAGAATGAAAGATATCACACTCATCCTCCCCAATGGGAGACCTTTTTTTATGTAATATTCCCAGTAATATATATATATATATATATATATATATACTGTATAAGTACAGGTCCATTTACCATTGAACTCAACGGAGGAAGCCTGAAAGTATGTGCACTTGGCCGCTGCAGCATGTCGCCGCTATGCGGATGCCTGGTATCATGTTCAAGTTTATAACAAACCACATTTCATGAAAATCGGCTCACAATTAAGCTTGTGTAAAGGCAATAAAGTAGTCTATGAATATAAGATTTCAGTTTACAATTCCTCCTCTGCATTATGGCGTTCTGCTCTTTGGTCTTCTGTTCGTCTGCTGTTCTAGAGAATACTGCGGACAGCTCATTGAGCACAGACACCTTTGTGCATGCTCGTAGCTCGTAGCTCGTAGCTCGTAGCTCGTAGCTCGTAGCTCGTAGCTCGTATCTCGTAGCTCGCGTGCCATCGGTGGAACCTTGCGACCCGTGAGTATAAACAAAGCTTTCCACTGTACCAGACGCCGCCGGCATAGCGCTGCCCCAGGGTGTGGTTTCTGATCACATGCTGGCAGTCCGGAAGCAAAAGAGGCGTGACGTGTAACACAACAGCTTAACAGATTAACAGCAGAACATCTCTGTCCCCCGTCCGTACCTTTTCTCCAGAACAAAGAGGCAGAATAACGAGCTGTGTTACAGGCTCTTCCCATGAAGAAAACGTTCCTGAACATTTGAGGGGTTTAAGAACAGTAAAACAGTGCGCTGTAATTAAAAATTGCAGCCCGTAAGAGCAGAACGTTAAGACTTGAGTTAAAAAGTAAACTGTCAGATTTAATCTAACAGACTCATTTGTGCATCTGCCCATTGGTGTCATGTGTTGATGTCCAGATGGAGGTTTAGTGGAGACGCGTTGCCAATTCACCACTCGACAATAGTCATGTAGGGAAGGAACCAGATGTACACCGAGGACGAGCAGATCCAGCATTGCTTAACATCTCATTGTCAATCAGGAAGGAAAACAAACAGAGTTTCAGCACAGCTGTGTCTCCAGCAGTTGTCCAAGGGCACTGGGGTCAGTTTCATCTAAATTCATTAAATGCAGTGTGTCCATGCAATACAAATGTAAGACTTTGAGAGACTTGTGCATTGTGGACAATCGAGCTCTTTAATCAGACTGAGGAAGAGACAGTAGCAGTCAAACAGTCAACGTGATCGTCTGTGGAATCTTTCATGCCAGGAGATCACTGCTATGCTGCTTCAGTATTTTGATCAGCTGTCAATCAAACAGCTTCAGGCAGTACTAGGATATCTTTCATCTTCAGTCTGAGTTTGTTTTGTTAGTTGCACACTCTTCCCCCTAAATAGACCTTTCTGATGGCGGACATTTTGGTTTGACAAACTCTGGTAACGAGTCAAAATATCTACAATGAGAGATGCTTTTCCTGGCTCCATGTGAGGAGGAGGTGTACTTTAGAACAAAAGAGGGTCTGCTTGTACCAGAGAATATTTACACACCAGCTCATGGACACTTAAGAAATTACAAATATTACAATGAAATAGTCAAAGATCACTCAATAAACTGCATGAAAAAAAAAAATTCTCAAGTTGATCTCAAGATGCAGACGCTTTTACAAATAATTAATACTGCCACTGGTCACATATCTTATAAAAGAAAAATATATTTACCAACAAATGTAACATTTATTGGCTCCAAATAGGAATGAAAACTATGTATTCTGGGTTAGCAAATGTAATGTGATTCATTCGTTTTAAGTGAACTGTATGAGCAACCTGAGTCTGAGCAATAAAATATATATGAAAAAATATTTTTCTCTTTTACTGTTTTTTATTATGTATTAGGTTTTTCACCTCTTAAATAAAATCGTCTGCTGTTTGTGTGGACAGTGTCTCCTGCAGCTACTCGTGTTTGGTTTTTGTGTTGTGTTGTTGGATATTGGATATTGTGCGAGCTAATTCATATTTAATAAACCCACTACTCAAAGTTACCTTTTACTGCAGAGCTGTGGCTATTCATAATAGGACGCTCATACAATCTGGATATTTCCTCAGGCAATATTGGATACTTTCACACAGCGTGAACACATTCACAATAATAATCAATTATCTGCTGCCTTATTCAATCTGAAGCCGGGCTCCTTTCTATCAGGCTGCCAGTGAGGAGCTGTGTTGAAGGTTCATCAACATGTTAAGCCTTGGAAGAGTCAAACAATAGTCCTCCGCCTGACGTGGATGACCATTTGTAAAACACAAGCTGGGGATTTCAAGTGTGGCAGACTTGTTTTCCCTTTTGTTTCTAGAGATGTAATTGCACCCGCTGAATGTTTTCCAGTTCTCCTCCACCCCCACACGGCCAACATTGTTGTGCTGTAACGTTTCAGATTAAGACGGACAGCTGGGATTGGTGTGCAGAAAGGATGGTTTCAATTTGGCAGAAATGCAAACATTGGGACAATATCTGGCTTAAGTAAAATAAAAAAAAGCAAAGACACATTTTCCACCTGCTCCCACATTCCTGACGCCTGACCTTGGATGATACTGAGAGAGAGGAAGAGGGGGGAAAGTGATGAAGGCTCACTGTTGACACTTTTGTCCTCGCCTACCTTCCACACACGCCAGTGGGAAACGAAGTGGGAAAACCATTTCTCTATGGAGCCGGCTTTGTGTCATGTTGAATCAGGAAATGACCAAATATGGCAGAGCACACATAGAATATCATTATATGCTGTAGCATTCAAATCTAAACTAAGGGGCCTCAACCGAGCCATGAAACCGAGGCCAAACCCAAAGTACACAGAGCTGTGAGGACATTTCTGTCCTTTCCCTTTGGGCCTGAGGAATGAGCTGTGTGCAGATACAATACAAAGGGAAGTCTAGGGGTGCAGGGGCTGCAACTAACATGTATTATTATTATTACTTGTTGATTATCTCAATTATCTTTTCGACAAACACTTTAGTTTTTGGAATGTCAGAAAATAGTAAAAAACCGCGCCGTCACTGGTTTCATAGCGACTAATCTGATCGCCAAAAATTGAATTCCCTTCCTCTCCATTGTACTTGGGTGGAGCCAAACACCTCAAAACTTGGACTAATATGTAATACCACTCGAGGTAAATGAGAAAGCATGTTTTGTAAATTGGGTGAACCAAAGCAAAAAGAGGATGTTGCTGATGAAACGTAAAAGACACGAGTGGAGTTTCTGCTGACTTCTGCAATCTGGGAGTCGCAGTGTGTGTCTTCCCACACCGTCCTAACTGTTGTGACAGCAGATGTCTGTACTATCAGACAGGAAACACATCTGCTGGCTGTTTGCGGCTGATAAACACTGACAGAAATATTGCGGCAGTCAAATTCATGTAAACAAAGCCATTTAAAGTCTTGCTTCAGGTGGTATCTGAAGACTTTAGGAGTCCTGGTGCAGGCCTGTAGCTTCCATTGAGGTCAGCTCCTCTGCTTTCTCTCTGGGATTTATTTCTATTTTTTTTAGCAACATAGGGGAGTTTATATTCTATTGTTAAACAATGCTAATGTTTTATCTCTGGCAGGGTGGAGATTTAAAAACCACATCTCACCATTATCTGGGACAATAAAAAGGCAGAGTTTTACTTTATTGGTCTATAGTTTCCTCACCATTTCTAGATGCTTTTCTGAAAAGAACTATTTTATCTGGTACTTACTGTCGGGAAAATAGGGAAAGGACTTTGTGTTGTGGTGTTGAGTTCATAATAAGATTTTCAGAGGAATTTCTCTGGAAGAACTCCTTCATTTAATTCATATTTGCAGAAAATATAATTGAGCGTGGGGATGGGGGGCACTTTGAACATGATAGTTTGAGGTTCATTTATTGTCATTGTACAACACAGGGTTGCACAACGAAATGCAGTTGTAGTCCCTTTATGTTACAGAAAAGGAAACAAACAACCCTCTGTGGGCC
Organism: Ophiodon elongatus; assembly: GCA_016806645.1. Taxonomy (NCBI): domain Eukaryota; kingdom Metazoa; phylum Chordata; class Actinopteri; order Perciformes; family Hexagrammidae; genus Ophiodon; species Ophiodon elongatus. The sequence goes on from JACSYO010001557.1 coordinate 193,001, forward strand.
CAGATCGGGCTGCCACGATGGAGCCAGGTCTCTGCAGGACTTTGGCCCAACAGTCTCTGAGCTACTGTTGCATCCTGTTTCATCCATCCCACTTTCTTAAGACCGCACATCAGCAAGGAGCAGGATGGGTAGGGGAACTCCTCCAGCTCCAAGCTGCCCAGCTGTTATAGTCGACCCTCTCTTCCTCGGTGGTGCTTGGTCCGGCTGGTCCTGCTGGCCGCTCGGAGGATGCATTGGGGCCAAAGGTCAGCTGCACATGAATCTAATCCCCGGCTTCCTTTTCCGATGTTGATGAGTCTGTCTACGTCACAGGCCACACATACTTGCTCCGGTGACAAAGTGAAGTTCATGGGAGCTCCGGCTGGCCACATCTCGTCCCCAGTCGCCACCAAGCCAACCTGGCAACAGCCTTGGTCCCATGTGATGTGCAATGCTTCGGCAGACGCTTCACTACCACGAAAGAAGACATTAAGGAGAAAAACAATAGTTTTGCCAATGTTTCGCTTGGATCTAAACGTGTATAAAGATATCGGCACGAAGTTTCAATTAAAACTGTATCGCTCTGAGGTATAACCCTAAACCGTGGCCCACAGCGGTGAGAAGGACGGCTTGGCGAGAATACAGATAGCAGCTTATTGCTGAATTCGCCCAATACACACAAAAAGCAGAAAGGCAGATGAGCGTACAAATGCCAGATGCACACAAAGGAAGAGGGAGGAAAGAGAACAGACTGTGGAGCAGCCCCTCTCCGTCAGCCACGGCGCAGGACAATGAGATGAGCAGCATCCACGACAAGCAAACATGTCATTGGGTTCTGTCTACATGTTGATAAGCCTGCTTTTGTTTTCACGACAGCATGTTGGTACATCGGGAAGATAAAAAAATAAAAAACAAGTGTCAGTCTTTCTTCGCAGCCTGAATGCAGATTTGACCAATGAGATTCGATGGAAAGAATCATGGAAAAGAACAAAAGTATATATTTGGACCAAAAAGCCTTTAAATATCTTCAAAGGTTGTTTTTGTTCAGTCCTCCTGGAACCAAAGCGCCTCCTCTTATCTCTGCTCCACCTCATGAACATGTTGGTCAGGTCCAAAAGGAGCAGGAAGGAGGGCAGTCAGGGTGGAGCCGTGTGGGACATGTGTCTCTTCCCTTCAGCCCAGCACCACTGTGTCTCTGGGACACCGGCATGCAGGACAACACTGCTGAGACAGCTCTGCTTCTGTCTCTGTTCAAAGGCAGAGAACAGCAGCGCTTTAACTTCTGCTGATTTTGTGGAGCAGTATTGTCTGAACGCCAACAGCAAAATAAGGCGTTTGATCTTCTTCTTCACGAAACGCTTTCATTAACGGTTACAAACGTCACAGCCAAGAAAAGCAATCTTCAGAGCAACATTACAGAGGGATTCGTCTCAGCGAGGCCAGACCACTGCGCTGACGGGGCAGGCGTGTGGATGCTGTGCTTCTGCTGTTTAACTGCTAATCGCTGCAAAAGGAAAAGGAAAAGAGAAACGGGAGCAAACGTAACTTTTAGATCCCCGATCCCGTCTTTTCACTGATGATCCAAACCTGCAGATACAGATAGCTTTTGTTGCTTTCTTTGATTCCAGCAGCTGGTCTACAAGGATCCACTTGTTTTAGCCACAGTCCCCAAAATCATTTCAACCACTCTGAAGTCTGTAAAGCATTAAAAATACTAAATGTTATCCTTTTACTTTTTTTTTTTTTTTCTTCATAAAAATACACAATTTAAATGATTAGGAAATAAAATATTGTAATTTTATGGATTAAAACAAATCTTGTCTTTAGCAGTTTTAATGATGTATTATAAGCTGCTTAGAGCTAGTGTAAACAGATCATAATTCATCTCTAATATCTATTTTATATTCATGTGAAAACATCTCCTTCAAACAACTGTATTTATTCAAGTTTATCACACACACTACATTTAACACGATTACATTTGAACACATCTTGATAACGTTATAATTTACCTTCGCCATATGCTCATTTTCACTGAACAAAGCCTGAACGCATCATAATGTCCCTGAACAGAACCTCTGTTCGTTAGCCGTTAGCGGTGCTGCTAACGTTACTAGCTCTCCTCTTGTCAGTCTCAACACAGATTTGTTGTTCACATTGGAACATTATCAGAACTCTGCGATGTCCTGGTCGCATATCTGTACTGAATGGGAGGAGAACCCCAGACACACTGGTGGATGGCTCCTCCCATCTGGCCCGGGATGTCTTAGGATACGCAGTAATGGGCTTGCACACATGACTGGGGATTTGACCTTGTTTAGGCTGCTGCCACCAAGACCTGGACCTGGATAAGCAGCAGAAACCTGCTGGATGGATTGATGGCTAGTTAACCACCATCATCAGTACCTGAGTCAGTGATACCCCCAAGGGGCACATTAAGGTGGGATCTGTAAAACACAACACCTTCACGCTTAACCACCAAAGCATTGTGCTCTTGCGCCGACATAACCCAGAAAAGGCAACTCTAGACTCCACATCCAGACGGGTGAAGGCTAAATAGCAGAATGATGAGTCACGTGGACATGTTTCCAAGTTATACCAGTAACTCCATACTTATTTGGTCATGAAAAAGGAGAAAGGAGAAGTGACGACTGAATGGAAATATCAAACACATATACAGAGCTAAGGAACAAATGGCTGTCTCTAAGCATTTCCCAATGGACAAGGTCTATCACAATGGATATCTATGAAATAACTAATAAACTGTGAAAGAAGACAACCATCTGGTCAAGATTATCAGAGAAATGACCTGAGTTGCCCCGAATAATAGTTTAGTGTTTACAGAATGTGTTGACAGAAATAAGGATCTGATTTCACTCTTCCTGAGGTTCACTATTTTTAGTCCACTCATCAATCTGACCACCAACCATCAACCGTCATCTGAGAGCCTCAGAACTATTTCAAACAGACGCAGAGCAACTGAGTGAGTGATTATCATGTCTCTCCTCACAGAGGGGACCAGAGGGGACACCATCATCTCTGAACTTAGCTCAATTCTTTAATACTATGTGGTAATATGGCTTCCTGTACGTACGAGCCAGGAGGTGAACCTACTAATGTTTCTGATGGTATGACTGGGGCCAGATACAGAATATCATACACAGGAGGCAGTGCCAAAATCAGCTGCTTCACTTCACGGGCTTAGAACAGTAATCATTCTACATGGGGCAGACATCCATTTGGCTTCACAGCAAAGTGCACTGTGATGAGTTGTGGCCAAGAACATAAATATTGTAAATAATAAATATGGGTTAAAAATCCAAAGCGACGAGAAGGAGCACAATGTGTCAAATAAATATCTGCTGAAACCAAATATTAAACATGCGGAAATGCGCGCACAGAAACTACTTTGACACTTTGCTCTTTCAGGCTTTGGAACACTTATGAAATCCATCCAGCTTTATGTGACGGCTCAAAGAGCCCAGAACCCTCCCTCACTCATGCATCAAGTGGAGAGATGACCAGCCGCACCGGAAAAAGTCAGAGAGGCAATTATGTAAAATCTATCAATAACATGTGTTCAGTATTATGGAACAATCCATCGATGAACTTATCATGAAGTAGTCCAGAACCTTTCTGATTGGCTGAGTGTGCACACAGCCAATGTGTCTTATCAATCTAGGGCTGGATACAGGCCTGGCAATACAGTCAAAATCGTGCTACTTGATTGGTGGACGGATCAACGTCAACATACATTCTTACATTTCAATTTGCTGGCTTCAATGGGCAGCTTTCTCAAAGCTTATCAGGAGAATCCTAGTGGGTATCAGTGTGACTGTGTAATGTGCATGCAAGAGCTCCTTTGCATAAATGCTATTGTAGCCCCCCCCCACACACACACACACAAACACACACACACACACACACACACACACGGAGTGTCTGCACCAGGTGTGGATCCATGTGTGTGCACTCCCTAATCTTCGGGGTGAATGTCATCGCCATCTCCAGTGCGCTCGCGAGGAGAGAGATAATCTAATCACCAGGGAGACGGAAAGTAGAGGTGCGGGGTGGGCGGGAACATGCCGCTGAGCTCTGAGCACACAGAGATGAAAAACGAGGCGGAGGAGGACAGAGGCCACAGCGAGTCTTTGAACTCCCCCGACAAATAATTGAAGGACATGAGACGGAGTATAAAGCTACAACAACAAATGGTGATGGATGGAGCTTCTGACACCGAGCCGCCTCCTCTGTGGAGGGAAAAAAATGAACGGGGGTAAAAGTGAGGAAGAAGGCGAACAGATGTCCACCTAATGACTCTGTCACACCTTTTTGATGCTTTCCTTTCTGGACGTGCAATTAGCAAGATCAACCCCCCGCTGGTGAGTCAGGGTCGAGGCTCCCATCTCGCCATACCTGTCACAGAATCCATGAGCCATCACAGTCACGTGGCCGATAACCTCCACGGCCGGCGTGGGCTCACACTCTGGGCCCTGCAGGAGGGAAACGAGGAGCTCTACATCCAGCAGGCCTATTTACGTTACACAAGGGTTCAACCAAAGGGCCAACTGTATCTATCTCCGTCACACGTAATGAGCGCTTACACACACACGCACACACACACACACACACACACACACACACACACACACAGGAGAAGCACCTCCTTCTCTTCATGAGCGTCAGTCACCTCTCAGTGTTAAAACCTCTGCCGTCACGTGGAGCGTCCTGTTCTTCTCCCTGTGAATTTGATTTGATTGACTTCCTCCCGAGTCCCCTTGGCCCTTTCACATCTCCGGACCAACGGCCCCCGGTAAGCACGAGCATTTAAACGGCAGCTGCTACTGTTGTCTAATGAAAGATGAGGACTTTGAAGACTTTCTATTGAAACGAAAACGTCGACAAAACGTGCAATAATCCCATTGAATAAATTACATTGATAGCTCTTAAAAACAAATTAGCTCAAATATATATATCGGCCTATAAAAGAATGAATGAGTAAATAGACTGCAGCCAACGTCGAGACATAAAATAAATGACCTGCTTTGTTGAGACTTTCTGTCTATCAATCTCCTCCGTTGGGTTTCAGCACCCAGGACAGCGCCGCACACACGCACACACGCATAATTCACCTGAGAACTAATAATTCATGTTGGTGCACGATGAATAATGTGAGATTACTATTCCTTATTTCATGGGCTATTTGGGATTTTTGGGCTAATGCATAAAAAGCCCAACGATGCATTCGAATACTGATTTGTACGTTGATTACCACGGCAAAGGACGAAGCTTTGAAGCATTTGGATCATTGACCTCGGGCGTTTATTTTTACTATGAACTGAATTTTATAGATCTATATATATATATATATATATATATATATATCCCACCCACAGCTGTACCTGACCGGGTAGAGTTCCCGGGTAATAGCCTACCAATACTGAAGAATAGTGAGCAGGAGGCGGGCACAGAGCGGCCGCTCAGTGAGGAGAGGAGCTGTGTGTGGAAGGTAAGGCAGCAGACACCGCTGAGCTTGTGATTAAACATCACAGTCCTCCATGAAGTTGCAAAAGCAGCAGATTGAGCAGATTACCATCGTCTTTCTGTATAGATGCACTACAGTAAAGGTCTAACAGTGCACAAGCTAAGAGTTTGACTTCTACTGCAAATTCATATTGGTTCCAAATATGGGAACAAATCATATCATTGATTAGAAAATGACGCCCTAGTCACAGCCCTAGAAATATGCATGTCAGCCTTATATGTTTCTGTAATCCTTTTGTCAAACAGAAAAGATGACCCCCCCCTCTCTCTTGTAGTGTTGCTAACTGACGCCGACACCGGTCCGTCGAGCATCGATACCCACTCGTTAGCTGGCGATTAGCACCAGGACTGCTCTGCAGATGAGTGCGTGGGTCTCAATCACTCTGTGTGGTTATTTGTCTCAGCAGGGCTCCACTTTCCCGTCATCACGAGCATTAAGATGCACAAGAGGCAGCCAGACGCCTACAGTGATCACCGTCAATTACATGGTGCCGGTGGGGGGGCGGGGCCGAGCCTGTCGGTGGCTCAGCAACAGGAAGATGAGGACGGATGTGCTGCCATATTTACAGTTTCAGGTCTGTGCTCCGACCCATTGCTCCAGCCATGTCACTGTCACCTGCCAGGGCCAGTGTGTTGGGTTGAGGGGGGTCTGTTGGGAATGGAGGGCGGAGCAGAGGGGGTATTTAGTTGGTTGCAATCTGCAACCCCTCTTCCCCTTTAACGATTCAGTCTGTGGTTCCAGAGAAAGACTGTTATTCAAACTCAGAACCAGAACGTTCCTTCCGTCAGAGCTCCTTCAAAGCCCCCCCCAAAACCCATGGACCAGCAGTAGCCTACCAACTACTGAGCTATATGGTGGACTACCTGCTCATAGTAGACTCAATGCATATATAATAAAACATGAGCACACAAACACGGGAGGAAAGAATACAGCCCATCACTGCAAAACCCTCCTAATCTGAAAACAAGCGTCCACTGTTCAGGAGACACACTTCCCCTGTAACAAACAGAAGCACATGGCAATGTATCATGCAGAAGGCATGACCTGCCCTAGCTGAAATGTCCCGTGGTGTCGGCCGCAGCGACGTCACTGCTCTCGCAGATCGTCAGGAGATAATCGCCGAATTTGACCAAAAGTGTCTTGAGTTAGAATCCCAGACTCCACCTCCGTTCAAGTGACACATGGAATCTGCTTCGCAAAAGTGTAAAGGCCCAGACACAGCAGACGGATGGAGGCCTCGCGTGGCCTGTGTCTTGGCCAGAAAGGGGCTCTTGAACACACCACAAAGACCACGCCAACGTGTGCTCTGTGAACAGTCTCACACTGTAAAATGCCCCGCTCACTACGCATTCTCTTCATAATTCTATAAAGTAGTAATTAAAGGGATACTTCTCTACAATGTATTCATGTTAAACATGGATACCAGCGTATCCAAGAAATGCATTGTGCATCTAACGTTTGGGTCAAGTGGAACTAATTTGACCCTCAGAAACAAACCAATACTCGGCATGTTGTTGGATTGTGTTGCTGCTGCTATTAGTCAATGGACCTGTACTTGTGTAGCTCTGTTCTAGTCTTCCAACTACTCAAAGCTCTTTAACACTACATGACATCATCTTCAGTGTTTCCTGAAGCTCTCATTGGCCATCCAGCATGTGTGAGTTGCTGTCAGTTTGCCATCAGGCTCTCTATGATGCCACATCCCTCCCGGGGTTGCACTACACTTCTACACGGAGGCAACAACACTGTGCTAGTTTTTTTTGTAAATGTCCCGTTGTTCATCTTCTTGTAATATGCTGTGCTAAGTTAAAACCGTCGGTTCTGTTGACTGCTGGCGCAACACTGGTGAGGAACTGCTTTCCTCCTCATCAGTTTTCTAAAGGGCACGGTGTTTAATGTGCTCGTCCTCCCACCTGTGCGCGCTTGTCGAGTACAGTGTGTGTGTGTGTGTGTGTGTGTGTGTGTGTGTGTGTGTGTGTGTGTGTGTGTGTGTGTGTGTGACTGTGGACCAGTGACGAGGCTGTGGATGAGGAGACGGTCTGTGGGCTGAAAATGAGGTCGGTAAAAAGCCTCCACAGGTATCATAATAATAATAATAATAATAATAATAATAACAGCCCAGAGGCAAGTGTCCCCCTCAGGATCGCAAGATGCAGAACAGACATCATCCGTTTATCCATAAACCCAGACAGTGACTAACTAAAGGTGGCCGTTCACAAGCATTCCCTAGTGCCTATTCTTTAGGGCGCCCCGAGATAAAAAAAAATAGTTCTACTTTTGGAACGCTACAGCTGGCGATGCATGTCATGTGATGAGGAACAACCAATCAGAGCGGGCAGATATCTTTTCTTTCTTCCATAAATAATTGTCTCAGGTAAATAAATGAATGACTTCACTATCCAGGATGTTTTCCTTGCTTCACCCCCGCCGTACAAGGTCACCACGACCTCCTGTTGAAAGGTCAGCCAGTCTCAGACAAATCAACTTTAAAGCTGCTGTGAGACATTTATGGTGCTGGAAATCCATTTATCTCTGATAAGTTCAGTCAGTGAGGCTTACTGCTAAAATCATCATTGTCATCATCATCATCATCATCATCATCATCATCATCATCATCATCATCATCATCGTCATCATCGCAGTGTGCAGGTCAGTAACAGCAGGCGCGACAGTAGCGGAACCCTCCCAAGCCTCTCGGATAAATCAATGCAAGAAGCACGACTGACGTTTTCCACGCATTGCTTTGAAACGCATCATGGGAACGGCCCCTAAAAATGTTGTGATGATCAAATATGTAAGCTTCCGAGGCCGTAGACGTTCTGAGCCACGGTGTACTTACATTGTTGTATTATATAAGCACACGTATGGATGGACCCTTTGGATTTCTTTTGCCCCCGGGGCATTTCCACAACTGCATGTTGGGCCCAACCCCCGGTGAGGCTCCAGCATTAGGAAACATGCCTGTGTTGCCAGCTTTGTACAACCCTTTTATTTTGACAGATGTAATAAGCAGTGCTGGCTCTTGGGGCCACTCTATCTGTTACTAGCTAGATATATTGATGCAATCATAAACAGTTAAACCGACTGGCCGGAGGCGAGGCGGCTGTGGTGTTGGGTAGCTTTTCATGTGGCAGGACCGGTGTCAGGGACACAAAGATCAGGGAGAGAAAAGGTTGATGAGACGTCTGACCTGTGTCGAGGTTCCGGCCTCCCTCTTGCTTCGGCCTTGAGAGAGCCACTGCGCCGTCACCGTCCTTCCCCCCTGCAGCCCTGCAGGACACAAAGCAGCACGGAGATGAGTAAGTAGGGCTGCGTACACGGAGACCGTAACATTACATGAGAGGCAGGTCAACGCAGACAGGTGAGACAAATCAATAGAATACAAAAGTGCACATATAAAAAGACATAAACATGGCATTACATGGGAGCTGTTTGGATGTTTTCCCTGCAATCCTCAGGTATAAACTCCATTGATTGATGAATGCGATTGGCTGATCAATCGCATTGTCTGTCCACACAATGAGGGGGGAAAACAAAGCTTCACAATCAGGAGCCGATGTGAGGGAACATGTTTAAATGAGGCCTGATGTTGCCTCACACATACAGAATGATCCCAGTCTGTTCACAGGGAAGTACACCACACGCATATAATCGGTGTCCATTATTGTAGTCAGAAGACAGAAATAGCATCTTATTACAGACGGAGGAATATAAAAACCTCTGATGGAAATAAAACAGATTGATCACGAAAAAAACAAATCAAATTCAGTTCTGCAATAACTCTTTTTTTAGCCACTTGGGGGCAGCAGAAACAAGTTGTGAACATCACATTGACATATTCTGACCTTCTAAGTATGATACAGTGAACGTGTTAGCAAACACCTGCATATTTATACATCCAAAAGCTATGGACAAACACTGGCTTTTAGCTCACTGGTTTGGTCTCCTCCACCTCCTGAGAAAGACACGTTCACCAGCTGGTCTGCTGTTTGCTGCTTTGGACTTTGTCACCGCGTAGCATCACTAACGTGCAACATGCAGTCACCAAACGCTACAGCTGAGGTCAAAAGGAAGGCGGAGTTCGATATGCGATGAATATGCGACAGTCATTGGACCGTTTGTCTCCTGCTTGATTTGAGTCATTGCGCCGATGCAGGTCTGTAGAATAATGGCTCCCATTTTCACTGAGCAAGGATCTCAACAGGATGACTAGATTAGCTCGGATGAATCATGAGCCCACTTCAAATTGACAAAAACACTTCTACAGACGGCGGATTTTAAAGAGAGTGATTCATATGTGTCGGCCGGGGCCCGAACTAAATTCTATCACAGATAGCATTGGAACATCATTTTATTTCACCAGAATAGTAATGACCAGAACGGAGGAGTTTTTAGAACTTTCATTTCAACTTTCGAGCTGACGTCCTCCTGAAGACGGAACAAGATGCAATAACAGTGTAATGGACTTCTAAAGACTGCGGTCTATCAAGTCTTTGGATCAAACACACACACACATAAGAACACACTGTTGGCCAAGTACAGAAGAGGACAGGAAGCTTTTGTAACGATCCTTCCTTCCATGTCCACCAAATGAATAACAGAGAGAGCTTTTAAACCAGCAGCCAACAGAAAATGAGCAGAATATTTACTTTCCAAAAGCCATTAAAGACAATCAATAATCGGCCAGAGACTACGGACAGGGCCATTAACCCGGCAGCATTAGGACCGCGGTAGGAGCATGTGTCTTAATTGTCCCTCCCTGACACAATGTATCCTCCCATCTCCTCCTTCTGTCTGCCACATAGGGGCCACTCAACCCGCCCACAGCAGGTAATGAGGAGCCAGACACAGAAACATGGACCTGATGTTCAGCCTGTGTGACACTAATGGTCACATGAACGACGGAGCCTATTGGATATCTGAGAGATGTCGCGGGGGACGTCAGGAACATTCGTCCCGATGGTACGAGGTACATTATTCTGTGTGTGCAAAGGATGTGTGTATCAGAGACAGAGGACACTATTTATTTCAGTTGTTGATTTATATTATCCTTAAATATTGTACATGATCCAGTTACACTTGGGTAAAATAGTCAATATTGTGAAGCTCAAAATAAAATGGTTAATCAAACATTTGAATATGAGTTTTAGTCCTTAATATTTGGTTATTTTTTGCACTGATAAGCATTGTAGTGTAGCAAGTCCAGGTATGTTGCCAACCTCTGTGTCTGGACTCTTACTTTAGGTCCGCCCAAATAATTTCTCACATTTACACACTGTAATTTTCACTCGGACTAGCAGGCGGAGGTGACAAAACACAGCAGACTACAGACAGGAAATGATTGGATTTTGATTTATCTGAGCCGATATGATCCATTAAAATATGCTCCGAGGGGCCCTGATAGTGGTTGTAAGGATCAGCTCGGGACATCTCTATTTATAACGCCTCTTCTGTAAAATACAGGACGACCTTAGAGATGCACTGATTGCAATTTCCTTGACCGATTACGACCTGCCTGGAACTATAATTGAGTGGTTATTTGCATAAAAACATATCTCAACTGATTGGGAAACAAATTATTGTATTTATATTTAAATATTTGCTTTCAATTAAAAAATATCTTGTCATTAGTAGTTTTAATGATGTATTATAAGCTGCTTAGAGCTAGTGTTAGGAAGCTTAACAGCTCATAATTCCCTCTCTTATGTCTATTTTATATTGCTGTGAAAATCTCCTTCAAACAATTGGATTTATTCAAGTTTGTCACCAAAAACTAAATTTTACAAGAACACATCACGATAACGTTAGAAGTTACATTCGCCCAGTACTCGTTTTTACAGAATGAAGGCATCATATTCAAGTGGCTGTAACCTCCTGTCCGCCGACAGCACAGAGCTACACAGCTCATGTTAACTTGTGACTACTCCCACACTAACACGTCGTGCTGTGTGGCTGTAAAGTTACCGTCAGTGCCGCTGTGTGCCGACGTAAAACTATCGTACAGCACGTCGCATATGAGACCGACCGGCCGTCGTCGGTCGTGGCAAAACAGCTGAAAACCAAAAACCAAAAGCGGCTGCCGATCACTTCTGAGGTCTTGCAGAATGCTGCTTTATGCTCATTGACTCACAAATTGGTAGAATATGTCTGCATTTCACACAATTAAAGTGGCACTCACAGTCAATGACGCCAAAGCTGAGCGCACAAAACCACACTCCCCGCTGAGCGAGACTTCTCTTTCTTACACTCGCCCTTTAAGCTAGCATCCAGCTGGGCTAAGAGCCCACTGAGAAAGTCCATCAAGCTGCTTTATCATTTGTGGCCAGCAAAAGGCGCCTCACAAGTCACCACAGGCCTCCGCCATCTTCTTGTCACATATGCTCCTAAAAAGCAATGGAATTCCACCAGAGGCATTTAGGCCCTCTTCACTCGCTCCCTGTCGCTACTGTAATCCATTAAGCTCTCTCATTGTCAAGTGTGCTTTGTGCATTGTGCAATCTGCATAGCTAAATAACGCCTCCACAAAGGGAATGGAGTAAGCCTGCTGGGGCATGTGCTCGATATCAAAAAGAAGCAACCCCAGGTGGAATTGACTTTGTGATCAAATGCTGACGGCCTTGTTTCTTCAGGTTGGGGAAGATCAAATGCTTTACCTCCGCAGCAAAGGTCACCATTTATCGCTGATAACACTGAAAGGAATCCATAAAATGTCAGCAGCACTTGGCCGGGCATTGCTACTGACGGGGGCTGTGACATTTGAGGATTTCAGTAAAGGGGTAGGAAAAATAATGAGTAGAGCAGAGTGGAATGGAAAAGAAGTGGATGTGTGTGGTTCCCTGAGATGTTTTCTCCGTCTTCTGGACCGGTACTGCTCACGCTGTCCGTGGTGTGGCGCGCTGTGCTCGTAGTCCCACTGCGCCCCCACGTCAACCCGCTGTCCTCAGCCACGATGTGTCAACATTACGCCGAGGTGACGGACTCAACAGGTGTGGGTCGTGCATGCAGCTAGAAGGCTGCAGCCATCTTACCGTTAGCTGGTCGCTGTTAGCAGCCGGTGGGCAGCACAGTCCTGCTTGGCTTACAGCCAACGTACCGAGGGCAGATCGAGTTTCATTATGAAGCATTCAGGCGTATTCAGAGTATTAGGCCATGGTCAATTATAATATCTTGTCAAATTTAGTGTGTGACAAGAAACTTGAATAAATGCAATGTTTTGAAAAATGTATATTAAATAGTTATTAGAGCAGGAATAAGGACCTGTTTTTAACGCAGTGATTGGTACTCACTATCAGCTGAGACACCAATTCAGGTACATCGGAATCTGTAACGATAGGGAAAACATGGTATGGGAACATCTCTACCACAAACTCAATCAGCCCCACTCCTGTTTCACAATAACAACATCCACTGGAAACAACAACAGAAGGGGTTGACTTAGAGATGAGCCACCGCCTGCCAACTGCTCATTCAATAAAAATTATTCCACATCTTGATATTTTCTGGGGGGGGGGGGGTCGCCTGATTTCACCATTTATATTTTCAAGGAGTCAATGATAATTATTGCCATTATGCAACGGAGGGTTGCGCAACAAAAAGCAGTTGTAGCCCATTTGCTACAAAAGACAAGCAGTAGTCATTCCTGGAGGCACTTTTTTGAATTTGCATCAGCAGGAATATAAGAGCAGCAACAAAAGCAATTCTGATGAACTCTGGTCATCGTGGTGAGCAACATCTCTTCCCCGTGCTGTTGCTGCTGTTTGGAAACATCACACGCGCTGATGGTGGCTGCTTTCAGACTTTAATCCACTGAATATAGCTCAGAGAACAAGAATGCATTCCTCCTCAGTCTATATGGAAAATGATGGTGATTGCCGTGTTCACTTTGAGCTCGTATAAGAACTCTAATGGCAGGGATGTGGTATTGATCTGAGAATGGAGAATAAGGGAGCTATGCTCAGATACAGTGGTCTATAGTTCCTTACAGTGGCGGCCTTTGCTTTTTACCCGTGCTGTAAGAATACCGTACCTGTTACCGGGTAACGTAAATGTGTGGCGGTGTGGCCCTGAAAATCTAAACATCTGTATTCAGTAATAATTCACTGCCAAAATCAACAGATGACACATTGGTCAGGAGTCTCTGTGGTTAAGGCATCCTCTCTGCAGAACATTAAGGCGGGCTAATGGCTTCAGCAGAGGCATTAGAGGTTGGAGAGGATGAGGCCCTCCATCACGCCCGCTCCCGCTGAATGATCGACTGCGGCTCAACGAGGCTTTGGGCCGCTTAATAAACACCAGGCAGATGCGACGCCCGACCTCAGAGTCAACAAATCATCGCTGTTCTTTGCTCCACTTCTCCTGGCTGCAACCCTTCCACGGGGTCTCTAGTGAAGCTTTTCAATTATAAAATCACTTTGCGTGACAGTGTGTGTGTGTGTGTGTGTGTGTGTGTGTGTGTGTGTGTCCGTCAGGTGGTACTTGTGCGGCGGCTAAGCCGATCTACCGCATTCTGCCGGGGAAGAATAAAGCGGCAGTGGACGGATGGACGGATGGAAGAGGATAAGGAAAGGCGAAAAGGGATGAGGGGGGGCCGCTCCTCTAACCAGGAACCTAAACCTCGTTCCTCAGTTTAGCAGAGAGCTCATTGGATACACCGTCTTATCCGCCTGCTCCAACGCCAACCGCGGGGCATTGGTTCACAGTCGGAGACACAGACGGAGCTCTCTTTGGTAAATGATCTTTTAAATGCTGCCTTTCATGTCCCGTTCCTCGCCGCTCCTCGCCGCTCCTCGCCACCGTGTCCCCCGTTACAGCTCTGTTAGCACTGCTGGGTCGTGTGGAGGCGGGGGGCCGCGGTGAGCGCCGAGTGGCTTCACAGTTCCTCAGCACTCTGACCTCTGCAAGCCCTCTGAGGCAGAAGGACAATGGCGAGTCGGACAGAGTCAGAGTGAGGCAGTTCAGCACGACTTCCCAAACAGCTGCTCCCGGGTCCAAAGAAAATCAATTTATGTTTAAGAAGGGGTTGTAAAACTATTTTTAGCTCTTCTACAAGTTGGTTCGCTTCATAAATTGAAAGTCTCACGATGGATAAGAGTGGAGAGGTGAAGCTCGGCCTCTCACAGCTCCTTGAAGAACAGCAGCCCACTTTGCTGGATAACAGAATACAGGAGAAGAAAAAGTCAACACTGACAAAACCGGAGGACAAATTCTACTATATGATGTAATCCACATTGGACTGAGGGGAGTCATGCACGACACTGTGCCACTGATTACAGGGTTGTACTGTCTTTGTAATTATTTAATTGGCACATTCAAGGGATTAATATCAAAAATATGCATTTATGTTACGCTAAAAAATCTGCTGATATGCATCACCTTAAAAACTTCGGCTTCTTTTGACGATTCCGTCTCCTGCAGGTTCCCGAACTAAAGGCTAAATCAGTTAAGCTTTAAGCCATTCTTTTGGATAACTGGGCCAAGGTGCATACTGTTCATGCAAAGTATCAGCTTCAAGGCCAAACTAGGACTTTAAAGACTGTATGTCCCAGTTTCCCCAGTCTTTCTGCACTAAACGATGAACAAAAAAAAGGATTAGAAATCCCCCCGAAAAACACGTTCTTCCTCTTTATCAGGTAATTTGTCCCTGCTGTGCCAAAATGCATATCCATCAAGGATCATGAATAAAACTATAATGAAACGATACAAATTCATTGTCAGCCTTTAATTGAAATAATATGACACAGCATGGTCTTTGTTCATTATGAGCCATTTTTCTGTCTCTGTGCTACTTAAATTCTTTGCAGTTACAAGAGATGATTCTAAATGGTTTCCATCGTTTTGGAACGAGAGAGGAAAATAATCCACGGAACGTGACATCATTTTATTTTCCTACCAATGTGAAATCAAGGTTGAGTGATTATTCAATTTGCTTCCAGAGAGCACATCTAATAAATACACCATAATAACTTGAAATAATGAATCACTTGGCCATAATGTTTTTTGTCTTTTGTTTGCTTAATATTCATATAATTTCCACACTGGAGTGTACGACGTAATGTTTTGAACTCAAGGTGAGAAAAAGTTCCTGTAAATAGGAGCAAAGTGGGTAATTGCAGGAGAAGAAAATAGCATATGTATAAAAACATTACAGAGGAGTAACTATAGGTAACTAGAATAGAACATACCAGCAGCAAATGTGTCAAATGAAGGGTAAGGGCAGCGGAGAAATGTGCCATCAGCGCTGCAAAGACAGTCGCAGCACGTCGTCATGGTTAATTGTGAAATCCACCTTTAATTGCCTTGAGGGTTTTGACTCATTCTCTCCACCTACAGTAGATTAGACAGCTCAGTGACCCTTGAGAGAATGGTGAAACTTCTAATAACTCCGCAAGAGTAAATGCTCTCAGAAAAAAGAGCCTTTATTTCTACACTAGGTTTTCATATTGTTTCAACTGTTGCTGGCGTTTGGCCTGCTGCTTATTCTATGGGAATTTAGTCCATGTGATTATCCCTGAAATTAAGATGCTTCAGCACAAAATCAGTTGCATCCAGGCCTTCTACGTCCCTATGAAGCTTAACAGTTCCCGTTTGCATTTCAAAGCCCCAAATTGCATTGATGTGGCTGTAAATAGGCAGTTCAATTATTGCCACATGCTAATGCTTGTAAATACTGTGAAGGATAGGACTATTTCCTGGCCACAATAAACAAGGTTTTTGCTTGCTAAAGCATTCAGTAATAGCAGAGGTGACTCCCTGCAGCACGAGGGTGCTAGGGTTGATTGAGTTCACGATCTATTCCTCAACCTAACTAAGTACTTCACGATCTATTCCTCAACCTAACCAAGTACTTCACGATCTATTCCTCAACCTAACCAAGTACTTCACGATCTATTCCTCAACCTAACCAAGTACTTCACGATCTATTCCTCAACCTAACTAAGTACTTCACGATCTATTCCTCAACCTAACCAAGTACTTCACGATCTATTCCTCAACCTAACCAAGTACTTCACGATCTATTCCTCAACCTAACCAAGTACTTCATGATCTTTTCACATAACTGAGTTTGTATATAAAAGATTGTATGCATTTAACAAGCGGAAATTTACATGTGTTGCTGACTTTTGTAGGAAAACTATTCATTTTTTGTAAGATATAATACGAACCGTTGTATGAGGATACTAATCATAGATAGCATAAATAAGTATGGGAAGCAGGCATCCTGAGCCAGATCCCTGAGGAAAACAGCTCCCATCGCTGCTCTGTGCCGACTCACTGGTCCTGGACAGGGCTGATGTCTAACTGTGACGTCTTGTTTTAGGGAGCATGAAATGGGCTGACGGAGCAGCTGCAGCCTGGACTGCTTCGCCCTGACAGCCTCGCCACGCCAGATGTGACTGAGCATGGCTGGAGCACATGAAAGACTTGAACGTCCTGTCAGTTTGGCAGTCAAGAACTGTTTCAACAAAACACAAAACACAGAAATCCAGCTTCAACATCTCTTTTCAAAAATGTTGTCCTTGATACTCAGAATAACCAACACAACATACTTTACATTAACCTTCAATTTGTTGTGGTTAAGATGTCAGAGGAGGGAACACAACATCTGGACAAAGAGAACCAAACCCACCTACAAGCCATTCAATTAAACTCATTTTGCCACTTGCATGAGTGTCATGGACATGACAAAAGATAGATCTTCCAGTAGCTGGAACCTATGTGTTTTGTGGAAGGACTATTCAGACGTTAGTTTGGACAGCCCTGGTGTACATTCAGTCTCTCTCTTATGAACACATCCTGTCCAAACAATGTCCTTGTTTTACTCTCTCCCTGTCCTTCTCTGTGCCTCGTACACACACCTCTCACACGCGTCTTCTTTATTCTTTTATTTACTCTCTTTTCCTCTGCGGACCCTGAGGGACTCTCACGTCCGTAGAGAGAGAAAGCCGCGGCACTCACCCGGCGAGCCATCGCTGCATGGCGCCGGGGAAAAACAATGAGAGGCGTGATCTATATCTGACAAGCGGCAGATATCTACTCCAGCGGCAGAGAGATAGATAGAGGGAGGACGGGGGGGGCTGCGGGCCGAGAAAGGAGGAATAATACGCAGGCAAATGCTTTATCTTCTTGAGGAATGACTGTGGATTCGCTTCGCAGAGGGAGTGGAGAGGGCTCTCTAGAGACCAAAAAAATATATATATAAAGTGGGTAATTTGGACGGAGGGGGGCAATCGGCTGCGTCCTGTTATCGGATTCAAACCCACCTCTATTTGCCCGATTACCATCTCTCCCTGTGCCGTCTGTGACAGACAGACGGTCATGACAGCTCTGGACTGTTTGCAGTGCTGCTGCTTTACTGTGTAACATAATGAATGCCCAGTCCTCTTTAAGAGCTGAATCTCGTCTTCTTCCTCTTCTTCTTCTTCTTCTTCTTCTTCTTCTTTCCCCCGGGGTTAATGCCCAGTGTGGAGCTACAGAGAACTGAGATGGCACAGCATACGCTTTTCCTTCCATCCAGTGCCAGACTGAATGTGAATGGATAATGCTTCTTTCTTTTTTTTTGCTTTTTCTTTCTTTCTTTTTTTTGCTTTAACCCACTTTGGGGACTTTTTGTGGAACTAGGGATGGTGGTGGGAAGCTTGTCGGACAGCAACAAGGAGACAAAGTTAGACGAAGAGACAGGGAGTGGTGTCACACCCCCCCCCCTCCCACAAACTGAGATTGTACACTCTGAGAAACTCGTTCCAACGTTTTCACAACTCCTGCAGTACAAAGCACTAAAAGTTGGTGTTGTCGGCCACAGCTTCCTTTTCACCGGGCAATGAGGACACTTACTTCTAATGCAGCCTCATTAAAAAAAATAAAAAATGCTGCACAAAGTAGGAACTGGGTTTTGTGATCTCTGTGTTCTGAAGCGTGAGCCAAGGGGTTGGGAGACTCATCACAACAGTCGCATTAAGATCTACCTCTCCTGTCCCGTCCGATCCAAATCTGTCCAAGTCTTCCGGAGTCTTTGTTGTGTCCTATATGTCTTTATATTTGATGTTTGAGATAGATATTTAAATGAGTTTCCACACAAGTCTAACTTTGCTTTTAGTAGATGCTAATATGCTGAGCAAACTCCAGCATTTGAATTATCATGAATAATACATCACCATTGTGCACGAACACTTATCTTAAAAGGCGATATATCCAAAAGTCGTAAATATGACGAGACAGAACTCAGTGGAGAGACTCGGCTCGTGACTTGAGAAGGATTTGGTTTACTGTATGGTTGCGATAGTCAAATCAGTCTTTACCTCTCACTGATCCCCCTCCTCTTGCTTAGCTGCTGAGTCAGAATAGTCCTGGTCCTATTTTCCCCCCGCCCCATTGTACCGATCCACAGACAGAAGAAAAACGACAGTCAACCAAAGAAAGAGTGAGGTTCTGTCATCGATTTCAGATGCAACCATGAAAACAAGTCACAAATGGTACAAATGTAAAGTGGGGGCATTTGGGGTTGAGGGGTATCTAAAAGGAGCTGATGAATGATACTATAACGTGATATCAGAATGGTGCATTGACTCGCAGACTCGCCGATACCCGATCCAGGATTTACGTTGTATGGGAGGCATTTCTGATACTGGTATCTGAACAACTCGAGATAGAATAGTTTAAATGACTGCTCGTCTATAAATCTGTCAACGTTTGGTACCGAAATACATCTCTGTCTGTTCCCATATACCCCTCCTGACCTCTGAGGTCACCAGGTAGCCATCCGCTAACTGCTCCAGACACGGAGAAGCAGCATTTAGCTGCTACACCACAGAGCTGGAACAAACCTACAGACTACAGAAGACCTCTCCCAACTTTGACAACTCTTAAATCCGGGTTGGAACTTTGCCTTTGACGTAACTGTAAGCACTCATCATTATCCACCTAGCATGGCAGCTCTTTTATGTCTTTAGGTGTCATTATTTTGGCAAGCGCTTCCATTGTTCTTAAGATTGCATTACACCATTGCAGCCCACATCAAGCTGTAAAAGCTCCATACAAATCAATAGTTCCCTTAATACTCATACACTTATGCTTTCAACATGTGTAAGTAATGCTCCTCGAATCTGCTGCTCTTACCGTCAGGTTGTGGCTGTTTTCCCAAGGCACCACTCTTGTTTAAAAGCAAAATGACTGTTTAACTATTCCAAAGAGCGAGGCACTCACAAAACGCACTCTGTCTCCGTCTGAGATGTAATCATAAAAAATTCAAGACATATGTTGTTCGCCTTATGTCCGTGGTATTAAACAAAGTAAATCACAAATGAACAGGTTTCCAGTGAAAGGGAGAATTGTGCTTTTACAGGGGAGGAAGTTATATATACATTAATAATAATGCAGCAGGGAGGCAACGTGGGTGAAAAATGATGTTGGAACAGAAAAGCGGGCGGAGCAGGAAGGACGATGGGAGAACGATGACACCGTTGGGGTGACCGAGAGAGGACAGCGATCGCTGACGGCTTGAAAGACTCATTCCACAGCTTGAATTCAACACTGGAAAACCTACAAGCAGACTAAGAATTAGAACTAAAATATTGCCACTGGTTTAAGATCTGATGCAAGTTTGCTTTACAGAACAATGTTCTGCCAATTTTCTAGGTTATCCTGTGTTCTACTAGACAAATAAACAATGTTTGGTAAAATTAATAATGCATGTTCAATTCAGCACTAAATTGTATTTTTCATGCCAACGGTTAATGTACGAGTGTGTTTTTTGTTTTGCGTTATGCGTGAGAGTATGAAGCTGGTCTTGCAGCAATTGTAAAAAGCAACAGGGATAAACTGAAAGTCCAGTTCTTCCTTGAAGAAAGAAACAGTCTCTAAAGTTAGTGTGTTTCATTCCTTCTGGCCTTTCACAGCAGAACTTTGCTTTACTAAAATATCAGGGGGCGTATCGTCAGACCAAATGTCTTCCGATGTAACGCGTTCTCCAAGTCAATACTCTAATGACATGACTATGTATGTATGTTATTGTAGTAAAAGCATTACACAAGAAGACGAGGGATACCTTTTTTCTTCTGACTTATTCATTGAATAATTGATTGATTAATCCAAATAATAATCAACAGATTGACCGATTATTAAAATAGTGGTTAGTTGCCACGGCTTCTTCACTGCAATGCTGATCAGTTGGTGCTGTTTAACCCACAAACAAACTGTCGACTGTGAAGAGGCCGGTACAGCCTTGTGGAGATTGTGTTTCAAGGACAAAGAAAGTATATTATTGAACTTCAGATAACGCATAGGTCCAAGTAAGAGAGCAAACACACACAAAGGGACAACCGAACCCTGGGGCACAAATCAGAGTGGGACCTTCATCTATAGTGAATGTGTGAGTGCAGCAGAGAAGCTGCTCAGCTGATGGTTAAAAAGCCCGTGTGTGACGGATGCAGGCAGCGATGAACTAGTGCACTCAGCATAAGTACTGGAGTGCTGGAGCAGCCCCAATCCCCCCTATGACAGCTCACTCCTATATCTCCTACATCCTAAATCCCCACAGACCTCCTCTCATCACGTCACTCTTCATCACTCTCTCTTCTTTAGTTCAAGTATTCCCGAGCTCTTCCCAGTTTTAATGAAGCGCTCTGTGAAGGACTTCCCTTCCATTCCCTCTCTCTTCCTTCCTGGTTCTTTCCACAGAAGTGAAGTGGTGGGACGGATCAGTGTGAGTGCTGCGAGGGGAAAGTGGTTCCCTATCTGCACTGAGGATTGGAGCGTTCACCTTCCCTCACACCTGGCAGCATGAGAGTCACATTTAGAATGTGTGTGTGTGTGTGTGTGTGTGTGTGTGTGTGTGTGTGTGTGTGTGTGTGTGTGTGTGTGTGTGCGAATAATAACCTGATCCAATGATACGCTGCAAATGATTCCAGCAATTCCTGAGAAGCTGTAACATTTACATACAAATAAGTGTGGGTTTTACACGTCTTCGTCACCACGAGCTCAGACATGCTCTACTTTGGACCAGGCGTTTTCCTGGTGTTGTGAAGAATTGTTTCCCCTTTAATTTCATGTCAAGGGGGGAAATAACAAAAGGCAGTTTTCAGGGTCTGTGGGGTTTTGACAATCGAAAACGTTTAACGTGGGAAAACATTTCAAAACCTTTTGGTAATAACCAACAAACCTGTCTCAGAATGACAGCAGCTCACACGTTTGCAATCTTAACATTCTCAATGGCGTGTCCATTGATTCCTTATGGAGGTCTTCAGGCTGAAATATGCTTGTCATTTGTCAAAGAATGTCCCTTGATCATTTCTTTTTAAGAGACACAAATGTTGGCAGGACGTCAGGACTAATCCCCTGGTGCACAGGAAGTGGGAGGCTTTTCGTTTCTGGCTTTAGTGATGTCATGAGAACCGATGCTTCCGTACCAAGTCCATGGCAAAATTCTGTAAATGTGACAGTCCTCGTACATCAGGGCTGCAGACTAATGGTCGTAAGGGGGACTGGAGGGAATTTTAAAAAAGCAAAGCCGGCGTAATGGTGGATCTTCTTTACGGCAGTCTCACGGAATCTCTGTGTAAAAGAGACTCCCGTTTGCAGTGTTTAGTTGAACAACATAAGAAAGTCTTACAAATTTAGAAACCATGAATTTTCCTTCAAAGTGGTGCTACTGACTGATGTCTCACACTTTCTTTAAGGGATCACATTAACCACGAGACAGTCCAGAGTTTCATTTTAGCTGTTATGGAATTAAATATTCCAATTCTTCTTCTATTAGTCGACTGATAAGTCCTTTTCATCATAGTCAGAGATTAAAGGTTTGATAAGAGATTAGTAGACGTTATAGGCCGAGCGAATCGGTGTATCCTGGCAACCGGATAGAAGATCCCAAATGAAAGCTCCTGCACGACACAACCCGATCCCTGAGGACTAATAATCTATCAAACTCACAAAGCTCTGTTAATTGAAAGGGACAAAATGACTAATCGATAATGAAAATAATGGTTAGTTGCAACCCTTTTTGAAACGACTACTCATCCGCGTACAACGGAGCTCAGTGACGTTTGGTTTGGAAGTGCGTCTGGAAGTAGTGCTTCACACGTGGACTGGAAGCTGAGCTCCAGGACAGTGATGTTGTGTTTGCATCCTCACTACTGTGTCTCTTCCTTCAGGGGGAGATGTAATCAAAGCACTCCTGTCCTGCATGAGGGAGGGATCACTTCCACAACATTTACTAGATCACCTACTCTGATTGGAAGATTGTGGGAGATAACAGCCTCCTTGGTTTTTTAAAGCAACATTAGGAGTTTATCAGATAAAGGGTCATAAGACAGAAGTATTTACCACGTGGTCCAAGTTCAGTGAAGGACAACTTGAGAGACCCCTTTGTCTAAACAGCTGCCCATTTATTCCAAAATAAATGAAGACGGTTCATTCTTCAACCACCACTTCATCTTCATCAGTACGCGAGGTTTGCGAGGTTGACATCAGGATGAGGATAATGATAAGGATGTTTATTGTCATCGTAAAAAGATACAACGAAATTAAGTTGGCGACTCATCAGTCAGTTCAGCAGCAACAAGGTAAAAAGAGGGGAGTGGGGGGGTGATGGAGGAAACTGCTCTGGGAAAAAGCTTCCTCAGCCTGTTAGACCGGGTTTTGATGGTCCTGTATCTGTTTCCTGATGGCAGGGGAACAAACAGAGAGTGACCCGGGTGTGTGATGTCTTCTTCTGGAGGCGGCCAGCATACACAATGTCCAGGTCAGGGAGGGTAACTCCCACCATCCTCTGTGCTGTTCTAACCACACGGGCCAGGTCCCTCCTGTTCTCTGCTGTGCAGCTGGCATCCCTCACAGTAAAGCACTGACAGAGGATGGATTCAATCACACTTCTGTGGAAGTTTACCAGAAGTTCAGGGGGCAGGCCAGCTTGTTTTAGCTTCCACAGGAAGAAGAGCCTCTGCTGGGCTTTCGTCACCAGGTGGGATGTGTTCAGGGACCAAGTGAGGTCTTCAGTAATGTGGAGTCCCAGGAATATGATGCTGTCCACCCTCCTCACCTCCTCCCCACTCATGTAGAGTGGAGAGGGTGTGGTCTTCCTGGATCTCCTGGAGTCCACTATGATTTCTTTGGTCTTGGTGGTGTTCAGGACCAGGTTGTTGTTGCCCGAGCTGTTGGACCTCCGGTCTGTAGTGCGTCTCGTCGTTGTTGGAGATACAGTGGTGTCGTCGGCACACTTCACTATTGTGTTGGAGGAAAAGGTGGGGGAGCAGTCCTGGGTGAAGAGGGAGAAGAGGGCCGGGCTCAGCACACAGCCCTGCGGAGCACCAGTGTTCAGGATGGTGGGCGACTCGGCGATAGTCAGTGAGGCAGGTGACTGCGGTCTTTTTCGGGACATTTTGGTGAACACCTCTGCTAGCTGGTCGGCACAGGTCTTCAGTGTGCAGCCCCACACCCTGTCTGGTCTTGGTGATGTCCATCCTCCTCAGAGTGGACCTCAGCTGGTGGTGCTGGAGGAAGAGTGTCTGCTCCTTCTTGGGCTGGGTCTTCTCAGCTGTTGCTCCGCTGTGCTGTCTATCAAAGCGGGCGAAGAATCGGTTCAAGATGTCGGGGAGGTCACTGTCCTGACTGACTGTTTTTAATTCCTCTCCACATGCTTCGGGGGTCGTTGTTCTCAAAGTGTCCCTCGATGCTCTGTTTGTATCTGCGCTTGGCCTCTCTGATGCTCTTCTTCAGGTCCCTCCGGGCATTTTTGTAGGCCGGTATGTCACCAGACCTGAAGGTAGCGTCTTTTGCTCCAAGCAGTAACCACACGTTTCTGTCCAGCCAAGGTTTTTGATTTGGGAACACTTTGATGGTTTTGGTGGTGGTTACTGTCTCAGTGCAGAAGTGTAGGTAGGCCAGGAGGTGTACTCCTCCAGGTCAGCTCCCTGTGCAAACACTTCCCAGTCCGGGCTTTCTAAGCAGTCCTGCAGAAGTGAAGCAGTGTCGTCGCTCCATACGTGAATGGTTTTGACAGCAGATCTTGTTTTGCAAATTATTGGTTTATATGATGGAGTCATTATCAGAGAGAGGTGGTCTGATGAGCCAAGGTGTGGAGATGGTGCAGCTTTGTATGCTCTCGAGATGTTGGTGTACACCTGGTCAAGAATATTCTCGTCTCTGGTCGGGAAGCTTATATTTCTGTGGAACTTGGACAGCACTGTCTTTAGTTCTGCGTGGTTGAAGTCTCCCGCCACAATCACAGCTCCCTCCGGATCAGCGTTTAGCTGGTTGCTTGCGTTAGCATGTGGTGGGATCATGTGACCTATCTCAATGACAATAGATTTTTCTGTCACAATACAAAAGTAAGGGAATATACATATCCTAATGGGATAACTGTTATAGCTAAAAGAGGAATTTAGAACTTGTCTTTGACCACATTTAAAGTTTGAGAACTTATTCTGTTCAATAAGAAAAGGCTTCTGTCGAAAAACATGTTTGTATATTGTGTTTGAAGTTGAAGTACAAAAACAAGTTTCTATTTGTTCCCTGTGGGACGCAGTAAATGAATATATTGCAACCGTCTACAGATTGTCACATCATATTTTTAAGACGCCGGCATGAAACTTGCTTTGCCACTTCACGTCTCTCAGTTTTTTCAAAATAAAGGCAACCTTCATTTAATAGGTTTGTGTCAATAATAAATTCAATAAATCAATAAATCAAAATGAAATAATGAAATTAGAAATACAATGAAGGATAATATCAAAAACTACTATTTGACAACTTTTTCAGAAAGAAAATGTAATTCCAATTGTGTGAATAAATGTAATAATAACTAAAGACCAACCACATCAAAATGACAGTACACCACCTCAGTGTCATTGAGAAACTTCCTGCTTCCACCAACCAACGTCACTTCAGAATAAAAGCAGACAACCTCAGAGTCTCACTCAGACAATAACAGGATATTCTGACGTGGAATTTCAAAATGAAAGTCCTCAAAAGTCGTGTTCCTTCTAATTCAGAAGAGTTTACTCGAACTATCTCGCTGGTGTGATTACACGCATCAAAGGGTTGTATCAAACAGAAAACATGAAAATACCAAGGATGTATATCGTATATTGCGGCATGGCCAAAGAATAGAGATATTGTTTCTAAGCCAATATGTGATATTCATTCCACAAACAATGAGAGGAATACTAGATAGAGATACAAATCTAAACAGTGCTCCTTTTAGTGATGTAATAATTGAAATAGCATCTGACACATGCTCTCAGAGAAGAGGCAGCTCAGTTATGTCTCTTCTCAGTTCACCATAAAACTCCACTTGGTGTTGTGGAACCACATTACACTCCATCCTGGCATGGAGGCTGATAGCATCAGACTGGAACACTCACCTGCACACCGCGGACCCACAAAGCATAAACATTCCACTTGGAAAGTGAATAATGACTGAAAGGAGCCCACACAGCAGACCGGAGACGACCTTGCACAGTATTTCTGTAGGTGTTACAAACAACAACCACACAATCCTTAGCTTTTAAAGTAAATATTCTTCAAAAGGAGCAACCTCGCCGTCATGCCAGGCTTGGTGTTCGCCGAGGGAATCGAGGAGGTGAGCTGGGCATTGTCGGGGAGCGCATCGCTAATGAAAGTTTGCCCGTTTGGAGGTCGAGCGACGGCAGTTCTGCCGACTGTGCAGAACTGTCGCTGCCACCCCCCCAACCCACCTGGAAATAACAGCCCACGCTTTCAGGAGCTCTCGGATCGTTCCTCTACAGATTCCTCTGGGCTCAGAGTACAGGACGTGCATTGCAAAAGCATGTGGAGCGCAGGCCTGGGGCCGGCAGGGCTCATTGCTGGGAAACGGGCCGTGTTGCTGGCAGAGCATTGGAGAGAAAACTGCTGAGCACCGATTTTATTTGAATCCCGCCAGAGCAAACGTGCATTAGGAGTTTGGAGGGCTTTTTTTACCTTTTGATGACATGTCTGTGATTGACAGAGGGTGAGAAAAACTGACGAAGAGAGAGATCATCATAGGTGCAGAGCATGTTGATAAAAGGAGCTGCAGAGTAAGAACTCATACCCAACTAGTGACTGACATCCAGAAATGGTATCAGGACCAATATCAGTTCATGATGTCAGGTCAGGCTGCACAATGACTTCAATATTGATCACGATCACGATATCGGTTTCCCGCCATTAAATGAACACGACTGACTGCGATAATAATGTTTAAAGCGTGCGTTGTGCTAATAACAAACTGCCCAAAATAACGTTATGGCTTCACTTCTGGCGAGCCGCCATGCCGCTGCGCACACACACACCTGTGAGACACTTTCCTGAATATTACGGCGGCAGTCCAGAGTAAAGGCTCCCAGTGCAACTGTCCACTGGAGCAGGCTGTCCACTGGAGCAGGCTGTCCACTGGAGCAGGCTGTCCACTGGAGCAGGCTGTCCACTGGAGCAGGCTGTCTACTGGAGCAGGCTGTCCACTGGACCAGGCTGTAATCTGGAGCAGGCTGTCCACTGGACCAGGCTGTCCACTGGAACAGGCTGTGAACTGGAGCAGGCTGTCCACTGGAGCAGGCTGTCCACTGGAGCAGGCTGTCAACTGGAGCAGACTGTAATCTGGAACAGGCTGTCCACTGGAACAGGCTGTGAACTGGAGCAGGCTGTCCACTGGAGCAGGCTGTAATCTGGAGCAGACTGTCAACTGGAGCAGGCTGTCAACTGGAACAGGCTGTCCACTGGAGCAGGCTGTAATCTGGAGCAGACTGTCAACTGGAGCAGGCTGTCAACTGGAACAGGCTGTCCACTGGAGCAGGCTGTCAACTGGAGCAGACTGTAATCTGGAACAGGCTGTCCACTGGAACAGGCTGTGAACTGGAGCAGGCTGTCCACTGGAGCAGGCTGTCCACTGGAGCAGACTGTAATCTGGAGCAGACTGTCAACTGGAGCAGGCTGTCAACTGGAACAGGCTGTCCACTGGAGCAGGCTGACCACTGGAGCAGGCTGTCAACTGGAGCAGACTGTCAACTGGAGCAAGCTGTCAACTGGAGCAGGCTGTCCACTGGAGCAGGCTGTCCACTGGAGCAGGCTGTCTACTGGAGCAGGCTGTCAACTGGAACAGGCTGTCCACTGGAGCAGACTGTCAACTGGAGCAGACTGTAATCTGGAGCAGACTGTCCACTGGAGCAGGCTGTCAACTGGAGCAGACTGTCCACTGGAGCAAGCTGTCTACTGGAGCAGGCTGTCAACTGGAACAGGCTGTCAACTGGAGCAGGCTGTCCACTGGAGCAAGCTGTCTACTGGAGCAGACTGTCAACTGGAGCAGGCTGTCAACTGGAACAGGCTGTCTACTGGAGCAGGCTGTCCACTGGAGCAGGCTGTCTACTGGAGCAGGCTGTCAGACTGTCAACTAGAGCAGGCTGTACACTGGAGCAGACTGTCCACTGGAGCAGACTGTCAACTGGAGCAGACTGTCAACTGGAGCAGGCTGTCAACTGGAGCAGACTGTCAACTGGAGCAGGCTGTGAACTGGAGCAGACTGTCAACTGGAGCAGACTGTCAACTGGAGGATGTCCGCGGGGATGTCGACAAGCCACCAGACCCGTTCTGAAAAGCTGTGTCATCCCCATTCATATCTATACAATGTGTCTATACAATGTGTGTATATGATGAAATTATTATCTAGCACAACGTTGTTTATCTAGCATCTTTATTTTGCTCTGGTAGTGCACCAGATTAATGCATTTAACTTTTATGGATTAGGATCAATATTCCTGTATTTATTCATATCGCAATATATATTGCAGAAAAATAAAAAACACTGCAATGTCAGTTTTTCCAAGTACAGTACATCCAAAATGTGAGATTGCAATAAAATTATTTGTCTTATTATTATCTTAAGTCTATGAATAATCATGCTAATCTTAATGTCAATATGTGTCAGAATCACGTGATATCAGACCGTGACGTTATGATGTCATGAGATCCAGTTAAGATGGTCCTGACATTAGTTCCGGATGATGGGATTCATATCGTGACGTCAGGAGCCTCACCAAACTGTTCCAGAGCCACCTAAATGTTTCTTGGCGTACATCCAGGATGTCACTGGATTTGTAACAATCCAAAAGCCTTACGGCTGCATCCGTGACTAACTGAGAATGCCACTCGAGATGAACTCTACTGCAACACGTCCACAATGCAGACTCCACCCACACATTAGTCTAACTGGGCCACAACAAACACTCGGAGGGAGTTCGGCTGAGGTAAAACACGCTGCCCACTGAGAGGTGCTGAGTTTCACTCGGGGCGAGAAGCGCTGGTGTGAACCATCTCAGAACCATGTCATTTGTGGGCGAGGCCGAGTCATCGGCGTGTGTTCGACCTCAACACGACATGCTCAAAAGGGGCAGTGTGTTGCAAAAGAAAGCGAGAGGTAGGAATTTCTGTACGCTGGGTTTTCTGTGAGAGAGTCACACGGATCTGCTTGATAACATCTGAGAGTTCCACCTTTTAAAATCCATTAGCTGGAGCCTCTGAGAAAGGGGAACAAAACTGAACTGTGACCATTGAGGAGTCCTTGACTCGATCCTCCGCTCAGCTGTGTGTGCAGACTTATCCACCTGAAATATACAAGACTCCTGGATCTGCATACTACTGGTCCTGGCAGTATAGAAAAATATATATTTATGGTAGTTTGAAAAAGATTATTGCTTTTGGCATTTGAATATATGTATATATTTTGTTTTCATTATATATATATATATATAGATATAGATATAGATATATCTATATCTATATATAGATATAGATATATATATATATATATAGATATAGATATAGATATATATATATATATTTATATATATATATATATATATATCTATATCTATATCTATATCTATATATAGATATATAGATATATATATAAATAAATAAATAAATTTAAAAAAGACTTTCCCTGGTCATGTCTTCGGATGATCAGATGGCAGATGGATGGTGTGATGGTTGATGACTGTGGTTCTGCTGACTGCTGTAAAATTAGCGGCCGGCGTTAATGGCACACAATCACCACTCTCCTGATGTATTGTTTTTTTCTGGAGCAGCAGGCAGTTGGAACAAAGGAACAGGCAATTATTGCTGTTCTATTTTAGAGTGTTTTTTGGCCAGTTATGATGTGCAGCCAATTAGCTGGTGCATTACTGGTTGACACCACGCTGCAGAAGGAAATGCTGATACAAAGTACTGGATCGACAAAAAAATGAAATAATGTGGTAAAACACAAAGGGAGGAGGAGGGGGGCGGACGGAGGATAAGTGTCTCTGTCCTCTTCTGTTGGACCTGCTGCCAGGACACTGCTATCGTATATTAAATAAAGCACCAGCAGCAGCTAGATACCAGTGTTAGCCAACGCAACAGTTATCTTGTTGTAACTAACAGCAAGAATGGATTTGGACTTGGGGGCGTGGCATTGCTGCCGTGGAGAGAATGGCACAGACTCGGCCTCTCTGCGTCTCTTGTCTGGCCTGGATCATGACAGGATTACGGGGGCATGCGGCGGCCCGACGTGCTTCTCGGAACTGCATCCGCTCACCCCGGATTGGATCCCAGTTTGGGCAACATACTGCTGCACGGAGGATGTTCCGGCTGTAATGTACTGCATCACCCCTCGTTGGACTGACAGGCTTCTCGTGACACAATGCGCTCACAAGGGGTTCATTCCCTCTGTCGTAACACATCATACGGCACTTATCGGCTGACAACGTCACGACCGCCATCGGTGTCGTCGTGCCAGCACTTTTGACGCACTGTCAGCATCGTTAGCTGCAAGCCGCCGGATCAGCTGTCCCCATGCTGAGAGCCGTTGGGAGGATATGCTTCCAATCTCGTATATAGCCCCTTTAACTTTTAATACCAGTGTCAGCGTAACTAGTATGGGTCTGGCTCGGGCCACACGGAACGTCAGCCATTGTTTCTTTTCCTCTCGGTAAGCATCACACTGGAGCTGAGGAGGAGAGGCTGCAACAACTAACGAGTATTTTCATTATTCAGTTCTTACTTTAAAATGAATCTTTTAGTCTGTGAATTATCAGAAAATAGTGTGGAATGCCCGTCATAATTTCCTACGGCAACATCTTCAAATGTCCCGTTTTGTCTGATAAAAAGTCAAAAAACCCGAAATGTTTGGTTTCCTGTGAGATACACCAGAGCAGAGCAGCAAATCTTTAAACATCTTCATAAATTACGACTGAGATTCATTAAATCATAATATTAGTGAATGTATCGTATAAATAAAAATGTGTTAATATTATAATTCATTTATGGTTGATTAACTAATCGACCCGAGCGTTTCAGTGATGAGAGGAATGCATGGATTCTACGTATTGATGTGTTTGGGAGAAGGCGGTAGCTCCAAGGAGCCAAGTCATTAGATTCACAGCACACAAGGATCAAATCACTGATAGCAATGCAATTCTCTACACAACAATAAATTAATTAAAAAAACATTACAACAATGGATATTTTAAACAACACTGAATTTGTGTTCTCCTACTGAAAACTCAACTGTGTGTTGAAGTGCACACACACACACACACACACACACACACACACACACACACACACACACACACGGGTTGCTAACTACATCAAGTTGGAACATCTTCCCTGAATGGGGGACAGTGTTCGAGTCTTACTCTCCCCTGGGGCAGTCTGGCCCACATGACCGGACAGGGAGAGCCACGATCACACACTCTGGCCTTCATCTGGCTGGGAACGGGGAAGGGAACGGGGAAGGGAACGGGGAATGGAACGGGGAAGGGAACAGGGAAGGGAACGGGGAAGGGAACAGGGAAGGGAAGGGGGAAGGGGGAATGGGGAATGGGGAATGGGGAAGGGAACAGGGCAGGGAACAGAGGAGGGAACGGGGAAGGGAAGGCGGAATGGGGAAGGGAACAGGGCAGGGAACGGGGAAGGGAATAGGGAAGGGAAGGGGGAATGGGGAAGGGAACAGGGCAGGGAACGGGGAAGGGAACAGGGAAGGGAACAGGGCAGGGAACAGAGAAGGGAACAGGGAAGGGAAGGCGGAATGGGGAAGGGAACAGGGCAGGGAACGGAGAAGGGAACGGGGAAGGGAAGGGGGAATGGGGAAGGGAACAGGGCAGGGAACGGGGAAGGGAACAGGGAAGGGAAGGGGGAATGGGGAAGGGAACAGGGAAGGGAACGGGGAAGGGAAGGGGGAATGGGGAAGGGAACAGGGCAGGGAACGGGGAAGGGAACAGGGAAGGGAAGGGGGAATGGGGAAGGGAACAGGGAAGGGAACAGGGCAGGGAACGGAGAAGGGAAGGGGCTGAATACAGCCGGTGTGACTTTGAGAGTTCACCTCATGACGGCCAGGACTCCCGGCAGTGATGGAACAGACTCCGGCCAGGGATTTGGATTGTTTTATCATATAAAGTACACAACAATGGACGTTCTGTGACATCATTGTGTGAGCTGTGGACGCCTCTACTGTACCGGTGTGCTGTCCTCCAGCGGCTCGCTCAGCTGCTGCCTTTTATGGACACGGCCCAAAGAGGAGCGGGCTGGATCTGTGGCTCGGCTGGAAAAACACACTACGGAGGACTACGGTCCTCCACCTACAGCCCGCAGGCAGCCCGCCGTTAAGCCCCACAGCATTTTAAACTCGAGGTCTTCTACGATACAAAACTGCACAAACTTCAATAATTAATCTGGAATATGAAAATATATGGGGAACGGACGGTCCGCTCGCGTGGACGCCTGCCGGGCGTTCAGAGACGCGCACCCGAAACGCGTTTGAAAACTTTCACAATTTAATGTTCCCTTGCATGCAGGGAGATATTGACATATCCTTAAACATGTCGCACCTTGTTTCTGTAACACCTAACATATTCCACTAATTTCGGCATAAAAGCTATAATTAAGCAATGTCCACTTTTAGATTTTGACCTCATTCCCCCCGAAGCCCTCCACCTACCCGTGTGAGGAGGCGGTGTGAGTACCGTGAGCAGAGAGCGGGTACAGTGGAGACCTTATCACGGTGTTATTGGGTGGTTATGTGTGGCTGTTTCAGATACAGCCAACGGAAATATACATTATTAATACAAGCTATTCGGGAAAATGCAGGAGGGCATGTGTGTCTCGTGCCTTTGTCTGAGATGCAACATGCCATTAAATTGCCAGGTTTTTATATGGAATGTGGCGCACGCAGCCACGAGCTTTATAAAACGGTTATGACTCCGGTAAAGTTTCCGTGACAGCTCACACCGGACGGACCCCGCTTCCACTCACACACCGTGCTGAGTGACACGTTTTACACCCGTCACACTAACGGGGAGCTAACGTGCCTCAAAGCCTCCGCACGCAACTGGTAGACGCCGACAGAAGTTTGGCGGGTGTCCGCTGCTCTTTACCTTGTTCTCCGCTGGTCCCGCTGGCTTTGTCCAGTGGGCCGTTCAGCAACAGGAAATAAAGAAAAACGAGCAGACGTCCACATTTTGCCGGTGATAGTTGGGCATTTTTCTGCCTGTGTTTACTGTACATCCCTGTGACCCTCGGTGCCGCCGACCGTCCTCCCTTTCCTCGCCGTCTTCAACTCTGCCTCCCTCTGACTCCTCCGAGCACCAGGCGAGCACGCGAGAGCCACCGCAGCACTTCCGGTGTGAACCGTCAAAATAAAACCGCGAGGAAAGCCTTCAGACAGAAGGGCCACAACTAGAAGACATTTTAGCAATTAGGGGATCATATACGATTTTAATCATTATTATGATTAGGGTTATTATTATTGTTATTGTTATTGTTATTATTATTGTTATTGTTATTATTATTATTTAGAATTGTCGTTTTAAGTTGGTCTGCGGTTTACCTCAGTCCCATGCACATAGGCAAGCAATAAAGTCAGCAGCAATATTGTAAAAACACCAGTTCAAACAGGCCGAAAAACAGCAGTTCAAGACGGATATATGAAATGTTCCAATTTCAATGGAGGACCCTAAAGGACTGAAGCTATTATGAGGAAAGTGGAAAATGAAATGCGTGCTACTGTGGCCAGAGAGGATCACAATCTACCAGCCGTTTTTATCATAATGTTCTATGTTATATGGATCGACTCAATAGGATTGGGTCAGGTTCATCACATTCAGGTAGAAGAGGGTGGGGTCAACCCCAGCTGTGAACATACCAGAGGTGTAACGGTTTGGGTCACTCCCTGGTTTAGGCGTCTCGGTTCGGTGCGAGTTTGGCACAACGGAAAAATAACTACAGGGGATACATTACTTTTGATTTATTTTTAAAAGAGAGTAGTCCAAGTGACAGAGACAGACACAACCCTCCTGCTGGAGACTGAGGTAAATTATTTTCATTATTTATAAAGGAAACATTTCAAACACTTCTGTATTGCACTGTACGAATACTGAACATTTTCCCATAAGGAGAGGCTATAAAGCTGAAAATCATCTCTTATGCAATGAAACCCTAAATACGTAGACTACTTTTCTTTTTTTTTTAAACTTGTGCATTAGGAGCATTTCAATTAGTCCCACCATGGCTTTCTTAAGCTATATAATAATATATCTCTTTTCTATAGTCTTGCGACCACTCAAAGCTCTTTAACATTACATGACAACATTCACCCATTCACACACTGATGACCTGCCCATCAGGAGTAGCTACCATTCACACACCATAGGCACAGCTTGCAGGAGCAATTTGGGGTTAAGTGTCTTGCCCAAGGACACATCGACATGGGCTAGCGGAGCCAGGGATCAAACCGCCGATCCTCTGATTGAGGAACCCCTGCTGTACCACTGGGCCACAGTCGCCAATTCCATCATTCGCACTACGAGTGACAAGAGCTACTAAACTACCGAGCTCGGCCGGCTACTTTGTCGCAGAGTCGCCGTTGAAGTGTTGCTCTCGCGCTCATTGGCGTGGTTACGTTAAGTAGCACTGGGAACTGGCAAACGATGAGAATATGCAATTCTTCCATCTTCTAGACAGAATGGAATTGTGGGGAGAAAAAGGTTGCCAAAAATGGGTGAAACAAAAACATTTGATTGGCTGAAGCTTCATCGCCTCATTGGAGGCAAAGCTCCACTCTGATTTGCAACGTGTCACGTGGCGGCCGTCAGTTTGTAGCTCCACGTCACCGGCTTCTATTGAAAAGGGCTCGAAGCCTGTTGCTTTGTCGCTCGTATTGTGAACGCAGCATTGTATGCAACTCTCCCTTTGTTGCCGTTGCAGCTGACCAGGAACCCGAAGGCGGGTCTTCCAGCTGCGGCGCTTCATTTGCTCGTCATATTGTGGCCGACTCCCGCTTGTGGCCTTTGGTTTTACACATCATGTGCATCGACCTACATACCGTGTATTCTTTGTGCATCTGGACTGCTACGATTCGGTACAAAAACACCAAGCTCAGATATCACGGATTCTTACCGGCAAGTAAATGCACCATATTAGACCTTAAAAAACAATCTGGGCTTTCAAGGAAAAAAAAAAAAACTTTGACAAAAATAAACAGATTGCATTTGATTTGATTCGCTCTTCAAGGTGTCTGTTTTTCCTCTTGAATTCACAAATGAATTCTGTTTGCCCATAAAAATACCTTGAGGATCACTGACATTTGAAGGACTCCAATGAGGGTCTGGGTATTCAAATATTCCTCATGACACCTCTAAAGATTATAAAACATGACCAAATGATATATTTAAATGTGTGTTGAACAGTTGAGACCTTACATTTCTGCTGCCAAGTACTGGAGACGTTTCTCTCAGCAAAATCTGAGGTGTAAATTGCTTTTTTTCAGGTCAATTTGTCCAATTTTCCACTTTATTTTCATTCTATACAAAACCTATACTATGTTTTGCCTCTCCATTTTTCCTTGACTGGAAAAAGGTTTATAAATGTCCACATTTTCCACCCCAGATAAACTGTAGGAAAGGCTGGATAGTGCAGAGATTTGCTTTCATCATGAACACAGTCAACAATTTCTTTGTGCACACAAAAATAAAGTAGAGCTGAACCGCCAGCGGTTCATCCTGTGCCTTGTTTGTTCTCTGTGTCCTTTCACTGTGTGTTCTTATAACCTGGTGGCAAACCCAGAGAGAGTAAACACCTGTTTCCTGGCCTATTCATCAGCGCTAATCAGCCCCTAACCTGCAGCTGGCTCTCCTGCTGCCAATAGCGGCTGCCTGCCACAGCTGCAGCTCCTCAGCCAAAGGAACTGTAATATTAACATGCTTTATTGTCTACTTGTGAGCTACATCTAATCTATAATGATTTCACTGAGCGTGGGCATACTCCTAAGTGGTATCTTACTTGTGTAGGCCGCCACAACATTTCAGACTTTTATTTTGAAGTCAAAATCAACTGTCATCCGGTTACAACCTCATTGTGTTTAACTTGGCGCGTGAGAAAACGAGGCATGGGTTTCATTAATGTTTCCTCGTCAACTCCTTTGTCTGAATTCAGAAGCTGCAGAAAGACTTCGTGTTCATTTCACTTGCAAACGGAATCAGCATTAAAGGATAATGTTTTCACATCATTTATAAAAAATGTTGATTTCATGTTTCCACATTAAAAATAAATGATTGATCAATTAAGCAAGAATTTGATGATTAAATAAAATGAAGCAGCCTGCACTATCCATAAAAGAAGTCTAAATTGAGACTGTATCTAAATAAAGTATATTCAATTTAGTTTTCATTTACTGGTAAAATTCCACAGCTTGATCAGTGGCCCTCACATACACAGAGGCCCCTTTAGAGTCTGTAAGAGCCCCACTGGACGTTCAACTCCAGCTATCCGTGTCAGTATTAGACATTCAGGGTAACTGACGTAGAATGAAGAGCGTTTTAAAGTAATACAAAGTCCCTTTAGGGAGGTCAGGGTGATGGTTTGGTCAAACACTGCCACCTGTGTTCTCAGTGGAACCAAGTTAACCTCGACTTATTTTACCTTTCTTTTGCCACATACGCAAGTTACATAACAAGTATACCTATTTTACACAACAAGCATACTCATTTCAATCCAAACTAAGATCTTTTCCTTCGCCTAACCAAGTATTTTTGATGCCTACCCCTAGTAGTTTTTTGCTTAAGTAAACCTGACACAGACGTTTATTTTGAAAAGACACTGTGCACGTAATGATCAGAAAGTGACACCCCGTGCTACAGGGGTACTTAGAGGAAGTATGACTTATCTTATCATTAGCAGTTCCCTAGGTACAACAGTGAGATGAGAAGACGCATAACAATCTCCTAGCTTAGCATAAAGACTGAAAGTACCAATATTATTGTACCATCAAGTCTGCACAGAAACCCAAACCTCTGCTCTCAACCACCGCTATGGCACTCCACGGAAGTACTGGAGGGATGGATAAACTTCAGCATGAAAATATCCAAATTCAAATTTCAAAACCCTGTAAGAATGAAACCCCAAATAAAAAATAAATTGCTACAGGAATCTCTTAATTTGTAGCCTGAGAAAAAGAAGCAGCAGGAGCTCTATCTTAATTCCAACTGAGCAAATCTTTGTCTGCTCGAGAGCCTATCATCCGATGGAAGGTGTGCTGTCTGGTTTAAAGGGGGGGTTTGCTCAATGTGAGTGGTAGGATGTCAGGAACTCAGCACTGCCTCCCGGTGTTCTAATGTGTATGAATTATTGCTTTCAATTTGCATAAAGTTATGAAAATGAGACAGAATGAATAATGCATCACACGGCACAATTTGCAGTTCTATTTTCAATGCGATTGCCATTTAATCCATTGAATATTTTGATTACTATCAAAGAGGAGAGTGTGGTGGGGGGACAAGGAACTGGACCCAAACTCAGACAGGAACAATTTAGTGATTTAATGGCCAAAGGGAGGTCCATAAGCCACACAGCCAAGACAGCAAGAAAATCCATTCATTATCTTTAACCGCTTATCCTGTTCAGGGTTGCGGGGCAAAGGCAGAGTTGACCCTGGACAGGTCAGCAGTCTATCGCAGGGCTGACAGACAAGCGTTCACTCACACATCCACACCTACCGGCGGTTTAGAGTGATCAATTAACCTAAGCTACAATTTGGAACAATCAATGAACCTAAGCTACAATTTAGAACAATCAATTAACCTACAATTTAGAACAATCAATTAACCTAAGCTACAATTTAGAACAATCAATTAACCTAAGCTACAATTTAGAACAATCAATTAACCTAAGCTACATGTCTTTGGACAGTGTGGAGAACCTGCAAACTACGCACAGAAGGGCCGTCCAGCCTGGGAATCGAACCCAGGCCCCTTCCTTCTGTGAAGTGACAGTGCGAGCCACTACCCAGCATGCAGCAGGGTCTGTGTGTCTTCATACCGCGTCACTAGCTCTGACTTCAGGGGTTCCATACTAATTCCCTCTTTGTTGCTTTAGGTTGTTATCTGCTCTCTTTGTACTCTTTACACACCTTTTTGTTTTTTACATGTTTTGGCTGTTCACGAGCTGGGGCTGTACTGTGTGTACAAGGGTTTGGGTACAGTAATGCAGATCTATTCTATATGAATTCAAACACAGTGCTTTTAAACCAAACGTTTTCTGCAACTCTAATTTCCTCTTCCTTCCTCCATGCAGTGTTCTTTCTCCCCTCTGTCCCCTCCATCTCTCCGCCTCATGCCAAATCAAACCATCTGAACGGCTTCAGCTCTCACATCGGCTTACTGGCTGTGCTGCCCTCTGCTCTGCCATATCTGGCCCGGAACAAAATGACATCCACAGCTTGGTCGAGTTCACAAAAGCTATCTGTTTCTTCCAGGGGACTCAGATCATGTGCTGGCGAGCTGCTTACTCCATAATGAGTGGATGTGTTGCACTCGGAGCGTGCTGGCAGGCCGGGATGAAGCCCAGAGTCATTGTCTCTCCGTTCCCCTGCTCCAGCAGCGTGCTGGTGTCATGCTCACTCTCTTTGACTTTGGAATTATGGCAAGGATTTAGACTTAGCTGGCAGGAGGGGGTGCTGGATAAGACGGATTTAGTTCACCTCATCTGGAAAATGTCTCCTCTGCCATACGACCACTTCAGTGACTCTTTATCCTGCCAGTGGGGGAGTGGACATTACACTCGTTCACTGAGCTGTGCTACACATAGCTTGTTTTTTTGGTTTTTTTTGTTGGTACTCAGCTTTGTTTGTGGGATATTGTCACCACCACTTGTTAGACTGAAATGTCAGAAGCTTAGGACCCAGACACGTTCAAATCCATCATCCCATGTACGCCGCTCAGGGGGAGAAAAGCAGCGTGTCAACCAAAGGCATCACAGAGGGTAGAGGAAAACATTTACCTATATATATATATATATATATATAAAAACTAAATCCTAATATTTTGCCCACACAATGCTTATTTGTAGGCAATGTATTGCTGATTGCTGACACAGTGCAGCAAGATGCTGGAAGGAATTAATAAATGCTAAATACAGCCCGAGCTTCTCAGCCTTGGTTAGTGTTTGATATGCATCAAGGGTCCCAGACCATTTAAATAAGACGTGTTGATATTTGCTTAACATGTTTCTAATGAAATCGCAGCATCTCATTATCAAATGCACAACTAAACAACTGTCTCATTGCAGGGGTGATGTGGGTAATTGGAAGAGTGACTTTGTTTTTGTCAGATTTATAAAGATGTGCATACGCCTGGTTCTGTTTGTAGAACTGTTCACAATCTTACCCCTCAGATAGCATTAAGTGGGCGTAGATACACCCGAACCCCTTGTTTGCATGTCGATACGTGTGCCCGCTTTTAACTGTCAATGTGAAGAGCAGCTCTAACGTTTGTGTTCTCCAACAGCACCACAACTGTCAATCCACTAGACTGTTACGCACAGCTGTGGCTATTTATAGCATCTGTAAACCAATCATCAATGGTAATATCGTAATCCTTTTTATCAAATATCA
Organism: Ophiodon elongatus; assembly: GCA_016806645.1. Classification (NCBI taxonomy): domain Eukaryota; kingdom Metazoa; phylum Chordata; class Actinopteri; order Perciformes; family Hexagrammidae; genus Ophiodon; species Ophiodon elongatus. The sequence continues at coordinate 232,432 of JACSYO010001557.1, forward strand.
GAAGGATGATAAATGATTCATTTACAGCGCTCATTTTGAAACAAACTTTATGAATAAAAATAAAAGTTGTTATTCATAGTTAATAAGTCTGACCACAGGTCTTTATCTCCTTTAAGTACATTTGACAGACACATTGTTGGCATCAAGGGATGACATCCAAACCTCTCCTGGACTAAATAGAGGATAAACAGAATTGGGCCCTGAACCAAGCCCTGAACCAAACAAAAAGGAGCAATCCTCAGCTACGATGACAAATGACAAAGTCATTTAGATTGGAGGACTGGCTGTTAGTGCTGTTTTTCCCATTGTGGATTAGAGGCTTACTTGGATGTGGACACAATTGGAGTTAAAGTGATGGGATGTTGATGAGACAGGTCTGACTGGGTAGGCTATCTCCTTAAAATTATTTTCATATACAACTAAATTGCAAGAGCAAATACATTTCTAAACTAATGCAATGCCGGGTTTTTTTTTAATCAAGATTAGGAATCATTTTGATGAACGTCATCGGCAAAGTCGCAAAATGTTAACTAACACATCTGCCAAATTGTCTATTGGTTTGTTCTCCATCAATTTATACTCTTGGCGTGTGATTAACACTTTTATGGATATGAATGCTCAGGTTAAAGCTGTGATGGTCAGACAAAAGACTCAACAAGACAATTGCACAGATCAGACGAGAACAAAGTGAAGTATAAAAAAACAAAAGTTTACTGAGAACTGAGTCAAAAAAGACAAAATAGGCAGGCAGCGGAATAGTCAACGCTGTAAAGGCACATCCAAAAAAACAAAAGAGTCACAAAGAATAAGGAAAAAACAAAGGAACAGGCTATAATCAAGATCCAGAAACAGGTTGAAGTAAATCACTAGGAACAAACAATGGCTGGAGAGCGCAAAAAGAACTGACAATCTGGCAAATGTGTAGTAAACAGCTCGGGGTATAAGTACTGGGAGGTCTGAAGAGATAATGGAACACAGGTGAGGAACAAAACTGGCGGGAAACTAAACAATGGCAGGAAGTAAAGCAACCTAGGAAGCATGGGGCAAATTAATAGAAAATAAAACAGGAAGTGAAATGAACAAGAGTACGACTCGTCACAATAACCCTTGGTTAAGTTGGATCACCCACCATTCACTGCAAGAGACAAGATAAGATAAGAACGTTACTGATCTCACACCGGGGAAATTCTGTTGTTACAACTACCTCCCTACAACTTCTGTGCAGGACAAGAATGTACACTTGGATTGGAAAAAACACTGCGAAATGTATCAGGCACAACCACTGCGTAGTAAATGAACCTCATTTTAAAGATTCACGGCTTCCTCATTAAACAGGAAAACTGCAGTAGTGCAAAGATGAAGCAGGCAGAGGGTCTGTGAATTGGGATGGATGTTCACAATGGACAGGTTTGCCTCAGTTTTCTCCTACAAGTTGTTAGTGTCTCTTGCTCCATCTGACTTCTTAGCAAATGTGTCATATCCTCAGATCTCTGCAAAGGGGTGTACAATTGTGTTATAAGTGATAAGAACAATGGCTTAAACTATGAAAATAGGACACAAGTTGTAATAGACTGGAATTATCCTGTAAGGCTAAATGTAATACTGTCGGCTAGAAGAGCCAGATTAATATTCATCCTATAATGCAGATTAAATCAGAACACCTAGACTTCTCTGCTGCTCCTCTCACCTCTCAGACCCCGGGGGGCTGAGGGAGCGTGGTGTGAAGCGGCCATGTTTGATGGATGTAAAGGCACCAGCGAGGCCTTCCGGCGCCGCACACCCCGACAAGTAACAAGTAACAAGCATATTTCAATTTCAATTGTTATTTCATGTGCAAATGTAATAGGTTGCATTTCTATTCATAGCCAACGTAGTGGAATTACAGAAACGCATTGATGATATGATATTTAGCTTTCAAAGGGTTCTTTCAATGGGCGTGTCAATGTCACAGTTTGATTCGCATAAATCTCTTCGAGAACATGACTTAATGAAGAAAGATCATCAGACTACCCATGCTGCTCAGTCATGTTGAATGTAGAAAACAGTGTTTTGCTCAAGTACTCTTGAGCAGAGAGCTGATGCTCTAATCACTGATTTCAGCCGCCTCTAAGTCTGACAGGCCATGAGGTCCTCGTTTGTTCAGAGGACTGTTTCCTCATCTCCGCTCTCTTCAGGTTCCTTTTCTGTACACTCTTGTTTCTTGGTGTTTTTTAAGCGTCTGGCAGCAGATAATTATGGAACACATTTAATTGATGGCTCATGAGGGGGGGGCAGAGGGGGGGTTGTCGGTGTGTGAGAAGTTTCCCTCCACCGCTTTTCAAATGTTAATATCAAGGACGTACCGAAGGAGACGTCCCGTCTGTCCTGCTCGTGTCATATCTGCTTCGCCTGGCTTCCTGCACAGAGGTGAGGATTAAAAATAACCAACGTTTCTGTAGTTTTGCTAGAGAGTGCTTGAAAGATGTTGTGGCTAAATCATTTTTCCTCTGCATTGATATTTAAATGACTGTTAAATATGTTTTTACCTATTTATGCTCTAAAAATTTGAACCCCTGTCCTTGTGCTTTAAAGGAATTAAAATTCACCTAAAGTTGTATTTAGTTGCTCTTGGAAAAAAAATGAAAGGCATGTAAACCCCTTTTGTGTTGTTGTGAGTTGCTCTGATTTTCCCACTCCCCTGAGGATGAACCCTAACACAGACCTCTGGCCTTTCCTTTCACTCCACCATCAGGACAAGCTGTCTTTGCTCTGCAAGATGCCATATAATCTAATTGGCTAATTCTCATTATACTTGTTGAGGACTCTCTCGCTCCTAGTAAATCCTTTTGATTTGAATGACCCTGTGGCCTTCCCCCTACGACAAGTTCTACAGTTTCAGCCCAACATTAGAAACTCATGAGTACATTGCTTGATTCTTTCCACACATATTGAATCTCTGGAGGCTATCAGGGCCTCTTAGTCTTGTTTTTTAATAAGTTGAATGCGTAACGAGACAGTTCACCTCAAAATCAAAAATACATATTTTCCCTCTTACCTGTAGTAGTATTTACCAGTCTGGATTGTTTTGGTGTGAGTTGCCGAGTGATGGAGATATCCGCTGCAACAATGTCACTGTCCTGAAATCATGACCCACGGACCGTGTTGTGAGCAGTTTCATGTAGGAACTATTTTCTTTCTACCCAAATACAGCCGCCAACCGTATTCAAGCCAGTTTAAGAGGGAAAAATGTGTGCTTCTGATTTGGGATTTAACTGTCCCTTTAATATTAAAGTCCACATCCGCTACCTCAAACTGTGTTTCTTTGGCTTGACCCCCGAGTTTACACTCATTCAACAAGATTCATCCCAGCTTTGTCTCTGAAGTTAGAAAATAGGTACAAATACAATCTCCAAAGAATTAACATTTTTAGTTTTTTGCAGAATTATCGAATGTCCTCCGCATTCTCCCCCATCCTCTTTTTTAACTTTAAAGCTAAAGTCCATTTTGTTGAAGTCTGCTCTCTTGAAAAGAACAAAGTGCAAAAGAAAGCCTGAAGCTTTTTATTCAACAGAATGTAACACAAATAATCCTCAGAAACAAAACGAAACAATCACAACAATTCAAAAACACAAAAGCCCCTGAAGGAAAATGGGGGCAGCTGTTTGTTTGCTTATAAGGAATGTGCATATATTACTTTTATACAGTTTCATTATACATGAGGAAGAAGATGAAGCTGTTAGAAGGTCTGTGGGGGCGAATAGACACTAGCATTACAGACAACACTGCTCTGAGCTGGTTTGTTTGACACAAGATAAGTAGCATCTGTTTCACTGGGAGAACTCCATTCACGCTCATTTAGCAGCTAGCTAAAGGGTAAAAGAGGAACAGGAAGTAGGGCTGCTGATTAGATATGGCTATTATGTCCCCAAAGGACAAAACAACAACCCAAACAGTAAATGAACAAACCAAAATTCAGCTTTCTGTGCATTCTGAGCAGCCAGGGCTGTGGATGCCTCTCACTTATAAGCCAAGCTATTCAAGAGCAAGCGATCTAAATTACATTTTAGATAGACTTGTGAATGTCTTAAGCACCATATAGCGTCCCTCAAATCTCCAAATTCCCCTCCAAGTCAATGTTGAGCTGCTGGAAATTTGGGGATGCCAATGGGCATTATAGTGAGTCAAACAGTGTCTGTTCCAGGAGTAAGAAAACCTCAAAATTCATCTGTCCATCCACTATCTGTAACCACTTATCCTGTTCAGGCTTGCTGGAACTGATCCCAGCTGACTTTGGGCGAAGGTCCTGGACAGATAACCATTTGCGTTCACAATCATCACCTATTCTACAATTTAGAATTCCCAATTAAACTCAGCTTTCTTTGGACTGTGGGAGGAAGCCAGAGAACCTGGATTAAACCCACGAGGAGAATGTGCAAATGCAGCTGGGCTGCCCAGCCCGGGATTGAACCCTGGCCCCTCTTGCTGTGTGTGAGGCGACCGTGCTAGCGACCATGCTAGCCCTCAGTCAAATCCCATTGGGTAAATGAGTAATTAGCCTTCATGAGCTATATGCTACTGTTTCAACTGTTCTTTAATAGCAAGTGCTGTATAACATACTCATTCATCATACAAAGTGTAAAGGTAACAGCAAAACAGGAGTGACGAGACACAGCAGCTTGTGAAACATCTGCTAGCTCAAATGTCACAACAACATCTGGTACCACTAGCTTACCTGTTCTATTTCTTTAGCACTAGCCAGAGTCGTTTTTAAATCGTAGGAAGGAGTTCTAAGACCTGGTCTCAGGTCAGTCGAGACAAGTCCAAATTAAGTCTGTCAGGTCTCTGAATGCTAACCATTAAAAATGACAAAGCATATGATGAAGCAGGCAAGCTAGCCTGCTTTGTACAGACCTGGGCCCTGTACTAGGAAGCAGGATTTGGGGGTAGCGAGGTAACTTCAGGTTTACTTCTAACCTGGGTAGATCGCCATGCAACTTATGCTGCACACCTAACCTGCTCCAAAGCAGGTTATGTTCGAGATAATAGATCAACTGGAATAAAAGCACTGCCCACTGACCAATCAAAGCTTGGTATGTGGCTAGTTAATATTACACATACTGTATGTGAAGAAGTTAAAATCATAGTCCAGACTAAAAGCAGCACAGTTTGAATGCAGAAAGGACAGCTGGCAAAAAAATAAATCACGGACTACAATGAGATTAGACGATTGTATGAGTGTATTCTGTTAAATGCTTAGATGTATTCTTATGGCACATAGCCTTTGACAATATTTGAGCCTTATTCCTTCAGCTGCAAACCCGACGGTGGGAAATGGACTTTGGAGCAAATCAAAAATAGATATAAGAACATGATTCAAAGCGGTATAGGCTAACTTTCATATCTTAAAGGTCGGGCTGTACCGATACATTCATATCATAAATTCTTTCATTTGATGCTTTGCCTTGCTGTACTTTGCTACGGGTACTTTTATGTATCCTGCGGGTGATTAAAAGATATAAAAATAAGTATAATTACCGCTTTGAATTATGTTTTACATGAATGCTATTATTTATCCCAAGTCCATTTCACACCACCGGGGATGCAGCTGAAAGAATGCCAGCAGTGTCTTTAGGAATACATCCAAACAACAGAAGAATTTAATTGAATACACAACTGTAATTGTTGTCGGATCTGATATTATAAGACTATTTTACATATTCACACAGTTGATGTTTTTGCCAGCTTTTCTTTCTGCATTGGCAGCTGCAATTATTATTTTTGGCTTAGATTATGTGCTTAACTTCTTGGTATTTGTCTGATGTTATAGTTCGTTCTGCATATGCCGCTCTGCTGACAGTAAACTTGTCTGTGTTTGAGATTGGTCATATGCTGCTAATGATAATAATAAAAGATTGAAAGTGTATAGCGATGCAAGGCCTACCTGTCATTGTCTTATGTATGTTTTATTGTTCTACGATGTTCTCAGAAGATTTTTCTGTGAAGTCTCAACTCAAGACTCTCATCCACCAGATGACTTATTTATACCAGCCATGTGGTTTCTCAGTGTTCTGTGTATTTGCTTTGTTGCCTCTGAAGAGGAATCAAATGTGCAAGTGACATCCTGTGTGTGAGAGATAGTCAAACGTTTCCTTCCTCTGCATTAATGTTATTAGCAGACCTGTCTGGGGAGCATGACACACTTCTCTCAACACAGGCCCAGTTTTATCAATCAGGGCTTAGCTGGATCCCCGAACGACACAGAGTCTGCCTAAAGTTTACCCCTCCTCTGCTAAAACACAAGAACAAAGCTCCCCTACTCACTGCTTTCTCCACTGCAGAGCACAAAAAACGCAAAGTTATTCTGAGGTACCCTGGTGAGAGAGATGTTTATTTGGATTATCACATCTCAAGAGGAAGCATGCCTCCCTCAGCCAATTTAGAATGTGCCCTATAGGCCACAAATCTTTTGCAGAGTGGATAAGTTAATTAAGAATAGCGAAGGGATGATAACGGCCTTGTATTCTGCTCCTGCTGTACAATAATTGCATTTCATACTCAGTATTTGTGGCAGGGGGTCATTGTGTATCGGAGGACCGCACTCTAAGAAGATAAAAACACCTTATTATTGTACAAGGCCAGAGTGGAGCAGAGCCAACTGACTGACACATCTCTGAAATGTCTCTGAAGCAGATGGGATATTTTAATAACTGTAACAATGAATTTGCTCAGAAGAAAGCCCAGGGTTTTATGCAAAAAGAAACAGTTTAAAATTCAAGCTAGTCAGAGTGGAGGCTTCAGTAGATGGGCCAGAGTCTCACAGCAGAGCAGAGCATCCTTCATCCTTTGGTTTGTGGACTGCAGTTTTGAAGGCTCGAGTTTTTGGAAAGATGGAAGTGACCGTATTAGGGCTGCAGGCGAGTGACCTCGAGACGCCGTATATGGCTCTGGTAGCAACAGCGACCTCTCAATCACCTTGTAGCCCCGCCCCTAAAGCATCCCCTGCTTTATGGTCTGTTTGACTCTAAATGGACCATAATTTACTAAATGAAGACTTGAAACTAGAGATTGAGACATAAACTCATGTTTACAATGTTTACTGAGGGAATAAATCAAGAGAGAAGTAGAGTCATTTTCTCATAGACTTCTATACAACCAGAGGAGTCGCCCCCTGGTGGTCAGGAGAGAGAATGCATGTTTTAAGACACGTCCACATTGGAACCGCAGGTTGCCACCTGGTACTGGTAGTTCCGTTAGCTGTTAGCTGTTAGCCTAACTAACTGTCGAAAAACAAAAAGAGTGACTGTTATCCCCCGCTAGCGGCCCCAATTTAATATATGCATTTTAAGATATTTGGAGAGCAAACATTGGATGACATTATCTTTAAAACCATGTCAGAGGACAGCAGCATAAATGATCTGTCAAGCAGTAATACATGGGAATCAGAGCAGAGAGCCCACAGTGACAGGTCTGGGATGCTGACTTCTTTCTAACGATGCATCTCCTGATTTCTTTACTTTTCAAACTTGTAGTCTTCAGACCTAACGGACACTGACGGGACATTTATCAGACTTCACTCAGCTCCTTCTGGAGACACTAATGGCTTTCTGCTTTTTTTTACTCCCCCAACACCTGGAGGCACACTTTAATATTAAAATTGGTGGAGTTTCCCATCAAGACAGTGCTCACCAGAAAAACCACAGCATTGGGTCAAAGTGACGCTGAACACATCGAAAGGCAAAGTGCTAAGCTGTTCTGAATGGACGCACGCCTGCTGACAGAAAGGAGCGGGACGCCATGAAAATTGAGGCACAAATGGAGTCATCAGAGAGGAAGAAGGTTCCGGATCAGTATATTTCCACATGTGAATGTGCTCTGCTTTATATGATTTCTATGCAGAAAAGACGTTTGAAATTCTCAAATTGATTTTCAGCCAGTACTATACAAACACATCGACGTATGCAACATATGTGTGTGTGTGTGTGTGTGTGTGTGTGTGTGTGTGTGTGTGTGTGTGTGAATACAACATACACACATCTAGTAGAGGACAAATCTTATTATGGAAATCAACACGTAGAAAGCCCTGAGCTTTTATTGGTATTGGCAGAACAAACACATTAGTATGGAGAGCCTTTCTGTCTCAATACCTGCTTCAGGGAAGAAAAAAAACAGCCACCGCTGGTTTTCTCTTCAATTACTGTACCTCGTCCAGTGAATTCAATCGGACTGAAACTGACATAAGGGCTGGCTCCATGTCTTCTCTCATGTGAATGTTAATATTGAGGAGTAAAGGGAGGCAGGTTTGCTGAGTTTGAGCCAAACAAATCGATCTTGACTGGGGGGGGCAGTGACTGACTCAGCTGGTGATGCTCTTCTCTCCTGTAAGATTCCCAGAAATAGAGACTGCAGCCCAAACATCAGAAAAGATCACTCATAAGTATACATGGATCCTCATATACTCTAGCTCTGTATTATATACATGGTGAGAAGGAGCTTGCTTTTCACTTTCAAATCAGAGATGGATAACAACATAATGTTAAAATATTACAAATTAAAGCTGCACTCATTGTCATATTTTTACATTAATATTGGATCAGATGACTATGTGTACTGTGAAGGGGGTCTCTGGACAACGTTTCATCAACGGTTGAAATTATTCTTTTGTCATTTTTTATACAAAAGCCAGCGACACCTGTCAATTTATGGTCTTTTCAAAATAAATTTACGTCTTCACAGGAAACGAGTCTGTTGGTTAGGTTTAGGTTTAGGAAGAGATCGTCATTTGGGTTCAAATAACTACAGAAATGGAGCTTGAGCAGTAGTTGAGAAAGGAAGACTCTCTTTACACTCCTTTTCATTCCTAAATCTCTGTCTCTGTTTCTCCCTAATTACTCTATCAGCTAATTGGTGGGCGTCCACTTTAAATGAACCAACCAGATGCTGCACAGTTTCCTTAAGCCAATCATATTGTATCATATTTTGGGCGGCTGTGGCTTAGTGGTGAGCAGGGTCGTCCTTCAATCAGAGGATCTGCTGTTTGATCCCCGGCTAGTCCATGTCAATGTGTCCTTGGACAAGACACTTAACCCCAAATGTCTCCCGTAGCTGTGTGGATGTTAGCTACTCCTGATGGGCAGGTGGCACCTTAGCCCCTCCCATCAGTATGTGAATGATGTAGTGTTAAAGAGCTTTGAGTGGTTGGAAGACTAGAAAAGCACGGTACAGGTCCATTTACCATATTGTTTCTGTCAAACTTTTGAATAGGTTCTTCACTTGGCTGCTGTCAGTTGTCATTTCAGCTCGAAACCAGATACAACCCTCCTCCACCTAGGCTTCTCCACCCTCCTCCACCCCAGGCTCCTCCAGTCAGCATTCGGTCATGCTCCTCATTCATCATCGGATTTCAGCAACTCCCTTCTTCACCACCACCACCAGTGTCTGGACTCCAGAGGGATTCTGCCTTATCAGAACTCTGATCAGACTTTGCATTATTCAAATGTTATGCATATGTAATAAATTATTGTTCAATTCTAAACAAGTTTCTCCTGATTGAAGTGCCGTTAATGAAGTACGCAGGTTACGTGACAAAAACATCAACACCGACTTCTCGTCTCACATGGGGATCAAACAGCGGTCCCCCTGACTGAGAGAGCACTGTTTGTTGGACCCATCCACCTTTTGGTGCTCTGATAAGTGCACAGTACACTACCTGTTCAGCAGACACACAAAGTTAGCAACTATTGGTAGAAATAGAGACGCATATAAGGATAAGCTGCTCGTGCATCAAAAAGCTAAAGAGTGGGTGGAGACCAAAACTAATGTTTGGCTTCCATTAATCAGAGTGGAAACAAATAAACGCCCCACTGACTAGTTTACCCTGAAATACTGACCCTAACCCTAACCAGTATGACTCTTCAGTCCTGACCCCAACCAAAGCAACCAACGCAGGCAACAGGGACTAGCCAATCAGAGGTCATGGCGAAGGCATAAGAGGTTTCCTAAAGGGACTCTGATGCTCTGAAACACTACTGCTTTTGTCTAAAGGGACCGACAAAATGAAAGTATCTATTCGGCAAAATTTGTCCTTTTAAAAGGTGTAAACTAATTTTTAAACACTATTTAATGGAACAAGAAAATAGTGGCTCCTAACCATAGTAAACACACAAGTAAGTACACAAGACAATACTTTTTTTATTGTTTACTGCGTCAGCAATCAACCTTATTAGAAAATTCACTTTGGTATTGACTTACTCCAGCATCACAACTATTATTTGTGACATATCTTTTGCCATCGCAAGAAATGGAAATATTCTAGATGTCTTTTGTGCATTTCTGACATTTGTTATCTTTAAAAACTTTGGGATCTTGAATTTGAAGAATTGACTTTTGTGGATTTGAGCATTGCTTTTTCCACACTAATGAGGGTTAGAGTTTGTGCCAGAATGAAAATATTCCACAGAGAGATAGCGCTGCAAGACCAGGCAGCCAGTCCTCCCAACTGTGCACACTTTCTGAAAATGAAGCTCTTGACGCCATCTGGTGCCCTTGAAAGGTACTTTCCTATAAAGGCAGAGCATGGTGTACATTCTCCACTATAACCTGGACATGCACCTTACCTCCAACTAAAGGTACTAAATAGCCAATATAATGCAGTCCAATGCAGCAGCAGCTGAATCAACAGCTCTCTGACACAGTGTGGAAAAGCTGACATTGTGCTGGTACAATGCATTTCATATCCAGAGTCAAGTCACAATTCTGAGACACTCATTGGAGGGATTTAAGAGGAGCAAACCAGCACAAATGTTGGTTTGCAATCCCACAGTAAACATGGAGATGATGATGATGATGATGATAATGATGATGATATTGAAGAAAATATCAGTTAAAATCTCTGCACGCTGAAAAACCTTGGATCAACTGCGAAAAAGCAAAAAAGGTGAATAGACATCCCTTTGAGAACGTACAACATTTCAAGTGACGTCCTTTCAGTCCATGTGTTTAAACTTGGGTTGCCTTTCATTCTGTTTACCATTCAACATGGCAAACTGAAGCCTCAAACTGAACTTTAGATGTGTTTTTATTTATACAGAACAGACTGTTGATTTTGTCTCCACCATGTCATACAGTGTCAGTGTATTATTATTATTATAATTATTAATAATAATAATATTGTTATTATTTTCTATATTCTTCTTTATATCAAATGTGATGTGCAGATCCAAAGCAACAATGAGTTGTGTGTTCTTCCTCTGTGTCATAGAGCTCCATTGTTGTCCTGAAGCTATGACAAACACATCCATGAGACACGCTGTTGCACGAGGTGACATGTTGACTGAACACTGTAGTTTCTTTTGACTCAATCCCACACACACCGTCCTGCTGCCACCAATACTCACTAGAGCACAACATGTGGATTAATCCGCCACTGAAAATAGTCCCCCAACAGATGTGCTATTTCCTCCTGTTTGAGTCACGCTGAATGAAAACGACAGTGACCAGCTGTCTCAGGAAATCACCAGACCTTTTCTTTCAAATGAAACTACACATTTGTGATCTGTGTTTAAAGATTGACATCATCACTGAGAGCCACAGAGAGGTCAGGGAGGTCAGAGTGTGTTGAGAGATTGGACTAACACATTGTTGTGGTTGGTCTTTTTATGGGATTTGCTGACAATAAGAAAATGGACAAATATGAGTCTTGTCTTCAAACTTACAAGGATGTGGAAAAGAACACGCTCACTTGAGTTTCCCCGGCTTATTTGACCAAGTAAACCTTTCGCTCTCATCACCAGAGTGCAATAGCTGAATGCCAGAACCTTCTCAGAGACCTCATCTCTCCTCATCTCTCTTGATCCTCCTCCTCCACCATGGCCGCCTTCTTCACCTGAGGGGAGTAACTCAGAGGATCAACATAATCACAACTCAAACACCGTGTGTCATTTTTGGCTGCACAGTGGAACTCATCACCGCTTCCCCCGCACCGAGTTGTGCTGCTGGCATTTACCGTCCCGCTCTCATCAGCCCATGTACTTTTGGTTTAGTACGTCAAAGCTCATTCACTTGTACACACTGTGGCTCTAATTAGCCTTACTGTAACTTCATGTGAGTATTGCACCAACCTGTGTAGTTTGGATGCATGTATATAATGTGTTATAGTATATTATAGTATAAAACAGACATACAGAAAAACCTTCATGAGAACATTCTTGTCTTGCACTACAACCTGCTCTGTATTCACTCTCCTCACAGCAGCTTCAGAGCACCACATACACACAGCAAAATATAATTATTATTTCTAACAGAATATTCTTATAATATTAAGTTGTTTTTTATAAGCTACAAAAAGTAATAAAGAATAGCTTTGAGAATAAATTACACAAGACTTAAACCCCAAGACTGGTTGGACGTCACTGTATGGAAGCCCATAATTGACAGAAAAATAAAAATAACAGACGACATTTAAAAAATAATAAAATTTAAAATACTATGATAAATCCAAATTATGAGATAGAACCTAACAGGAGGTTACGGTGAGGAGGACATGGAGGTAAGTTGACATTATATTGCTCTGTTTTGTCAAAATTATTTTAAATGTGGCAGCACTTTACTTTGTATTCATGTTGATAGTGTCGTGGAGTCTCTTTTTTGTAACATTACACGTTAACGTTACATGCACACAGAAGGTGGGGCTTCATGTCAACACAGCAGCCTCCATGTCGTTCTTTAAAAAAGAGACTCCACGACACTAACAACATGAAAACAAAGTAAAGTGCTGCTACATTTAAAATAATTTTGACAAAACAGCAATATAATGTAAACTTCCCTCCATGTCCTCCTCACCATAACCTCCCGTTAGGTGCCAAGAGCAAGTCAATCCCACCAATAGAAACTCCTGGCTCATTCAGCAGCGTATGCCCCGCCCACTACGTCCAAACTCAACTCGTAGCTTTTCGTTTTGAGAGCGAAGGGGTTTTTTTTAAGAGCGAAGGTTTTTTTTTGAGAGCAAAGGTTTTTTTTCTGAGAGGAAAAGTTTTTGATTTGCAGCCAAAAATTCTAGCTTCATAAGCAAAAGTAACTCTCAGTTTATATATTTTTACTTACAAACGAGAAATTTGCTCTCAAAACATTTTTTTTTGTTTGCGTAATAAAGACACAAATCTACCTTCATACACAGAGTGCTTTAAAAAATAAATAGGTAGGGAAAAAATGAATGAAATAAAATCAAATGAACATCTGACAGTGGTGCTATATTCAAATGACTTTTTGCAAAAGTGTTTTTTCACATTTTCAGATTTATTCTTTTTTTTTATTTTCCCCCATTCAAAGAGAGAAAATCTCATCTTTTTACATATTGTTGCCTTTATAAGAAAGACATTTCTGCTCAGACTTTTTCCTTATGAAATGATCCAAGTCCATACAATGAACTAACAAGAAGATTATTCAATTTGCAGTCTGAATCTCTGAATATATCCGCACAACATAAAAAACGAAGCCCCAGTATTTCTTATCATATATGCAACATATGGTCCATCGTGGGATGCCCAAAATAATCTCCCATGGGGATGGGTTACAGTTACAATAGTTATATCTCATATTATTTTTTTGATATATTTATTTGAGCACTTTACTTAGTAATAAGTACTAAAAAACATCTAATAGTTTTTCCACAGAACCCTCTTTTATCAGACCATTACCTAATAACTTTCGAGTTTATACTACCAGAGTGTACACCGTTAGGCAAAAGTTTCTACACCAGATGTCTATCTGACAGCTGTAGCTAAATTTAAAGAAGCGATTCCATCTGTATTTAATTCAATACCATGTCTCAATATAACGGAGGACTCCTGTACTAACTTTAGTCCGTCCCAGATTGATCATCTAGTCGATAGTGCTACAGGCTCACTGAGACTGACACTAGACTCTATAGCTCCTCTAAAAAAGAAGATAATAAAACAGAGGAGGTTCGCTCCATGGTATAACCCTCAAACCCGCAAAATAAAACAAACATTGCGAAAGCTTGAAAGGATATGGCGTTCCACCAATTTAGAAGAATCTCAGTTAGTTTGGTGAGATAGTCTTAAAACATATAAGAAGGCCCTCCGTAATGCCAGAGCAGCCTATTACTCATCAATAATAGAGAAAAATAAGAACAACCCCAGGTTTCTCTTCAGCACTGTAGCCAGGCTGACACAGAGTCACAGCTCTGTTGAGCCGTGTATTCCTATAGACCTCAGTAGTAATGACTTCATGAGCTTCTTCAATGATAAGATTCTAACTATTAGAGACAAGATTAATAATCTCTTGCCCTCAACCAGTACCAATCTATCCTTGGAAACAGTTATAAACCCTGATATATGTTTGGATGGCTTCTCTCTCATCGACTTTAAAAAATTGTCTTCAACAATTTCTACTTCAAAACCTTCTACCTGTCTCTTGGACCCTAGTCCTGACGAGGCTGCTTAAAGAAGTTTTACCTTTGATTGGCACCTGTCTGCTGGATATTATCAATCTGTCTTTACAAACAGGCCATGTACCACAGTCTTTTAAAGTAGCTGTGATTAAGCCTCTTCTCAAGAAGCCCACTCTTGATCCAGAGGTGTTGGCTAACTATAGACCGATCTCTAACTTCCCTTCTTCTCTAAGATCCTTGAGAAAGTAGTTGCAAATCAGTTGTGTGACTTTCTACATAACAATAGTTTATTTGAGGATTTTCAGTCAGGATTTAGAAAACACCACAGCACAGAGACAGCACTGGTGGAAATGACTAATGACCTCCTAATTTTGCATCAGATAAAGGACTTGTCTCTGTTCTTGTCTTGTTAGACCTTAGTGCTGCGTTCGACACCAGTGACCATCACATCCTATTACAGAGATTAGAACATTTGATTGGCCTTAAAGGCACCGCACTAGGCTGGTTTAAATCCTATTTATCAGATCGATCTCAGTTTGTATATGTAAACGATGAAACCTCGATGACCACCAACGTCAGTTCCACAAGGTTCTGTGCTTGGACCAATCTTATTCACCTTATATATGCTTCCTTTGGGCAATATTATCAGAAAACACTCCATAGACTTTCATTGTTATGCTGATGATACTCAATTATATCTATCGATCAAGCCAGACGAAATTAACCAGTTTGCTAAACTAAACTACTAAGCTAAACTACTGCAATTCCTTATTATCAGGCTGCTCTAATACGTCTCTTAAATCTCTCCAGTTGCTACAGAATGCTGCAGTGCATATATTAACAAAAACTAAGAAAAGAGATCATATTACTCCTATATTAGCTTCTCTTCACTGGCTCCCTGTAAAATCCAGAATCGAATTTAAAATCCTTCTCCTCACCTACAAAGCCTTAATTGGTGAGGCACCATCATATCTTAAGGATCTCATAGTACCATATTACCCCACTAGAGAGCTTATAGTACCATATTACCCCACTAGAGAGCGCATAGTACCATATTACCCCACTAGAGAGTTTATAGCACCATATTACCCCATTAGAGAGCTCATAGTACCATATTACCCCACTAGAGAGCTTATAGCACCATATTACCCCATTAGAGAGCTCATAGTACCATATTACCCCACTAGAGAGCTTATAGCACCATATTACCCCACTAGAGAGCTTATAGTACCATATTACCCCACTAGAGAGCTTATAGTACCATATTACCCCACTAGAGAGCGCATAGTACCATATTACCCCACTAGAGAGCTTATAGCACCATATTACCCCATTAGAGAGCTCATAGTACCATATTACCCCACTAGAGAGCGCATAGTACCATATTACCCCACTAGAGAGTTTATAGCACCATATTACCCCACTAGAGAGCGCATAGTACCATATTACCCCACTAGAGAGCTTATAGTACCATATTACCCCACTAGAGAGCGCATAGTACCATATTACCCCACTAGAGAGCTTATAGTACCATATTACCCCACTAGAGAGCGCATAGTACCATATTACCCCACTAGAGAGCTTATAGCACCATATTACCCCACTAGAGAGCGCATAGTACCATATTACCCCACTAGAGAGCTTATAGTACCATATTACCCCACTAGAGAGCTCATGGTACCATATTACCCCACTAGAGAGCTCATAGTACCATATTACCCCACTAGAGAGCTCATAGTACCATATTACCCCACTAGAGAGCTCATAGTACCATATTACCCCACTAGAGAGCTCATAGTACCATATTACCCCACTAGAGCTGCGCTCACTGAATGTGGGGCTACTTGTGGTTCCTAGAGTCTTAAAAAGTAGGATGGGAGCCAGAGCCTTCAGTTATCAAGCTCCTCTTCTATGGAACCAGCTTCCACTTTCAGTCCGGGGGTCAGACACAGTGACCACATTTAAGAGTAGATTTAATACTTTCCTCTTTGATAGCGCTTATAGTTAGGGCTGGCTCAGGTTTGCCCAGGTCCAGCCCCTGGATATGCTGCTATAGGCCTAGACTGCTGGGGGACATCTTAGGATACACTAGCTCCTCTCTCCTTTTTCTATCTCTCCTTCTGTATGAATCAATGCACATTACTAACTCTACATCTTCCCCCGGAGTCTTTGTGCTTTCTCACCTCACAGGTTTCCACGGTTTCGTGGTTGCATGTGGACCCTGGTCCTGCCTCCTGCCTCCTGCCTCCTGCCTCCTGCCTCCTGCCGTGACTCTACTGACGCACATTCTTCTCTATTTTCCTTCTGTATGAATGAATTCATGCACCATTAATGCACATTACTAACTCTGCTCCATCCCTGAAGTCTTTGTGCCTTCTCTCCTCGCAGGTTTCTATGGATCATGGTTAAATCTGGACCCTGGTCCTACGTCCTGCTGTGGTCCTCCCCGACACCTACTGCTATTATTACATGAATCATTTCTGTCATGTGAATTGAATGTGTTGTAACTCTGTTATGCTGTTCATTCTGTACATGTGACATCTATTTTCGTACTCTGTCCATCCTGGGAGAGGGATCCTCCTCTGTTGCTCTCCTGAAGGTTTCTTCCATTTTTCTCCCTGTTGATAGGGTTTTTTTTTTTTTTTTTTTTCCTGAGTTGATGAGAGGTTCTGGGACAGAGGATGTCGTTGTGTACAGATTGTAAAGCCCTCTGAGGCAAATTTGTAATTTGTGATTTTGGGCTATACAAAAATAAATTTAATTGAATTGAATTGAATTGAATCAATGCACATTACTAACTCTACTTCTTCCCCCGGAGGCTTTCTCGCCTTGCAGGTTTCCATGGATCGTAGTTGCATCTGGACCCTGGTCCTGCATCCTGCCTCCTGCCGCCTAGTTCCTGGTTCCTGGTTCCTGCCGTGACCTGCTGACGCATATCCTTTTCTATTTTCCTTCTGTATGAATTCATGCACCATAAATACACATTACTAACTCTGCTCCATCGTTGGAGCCTTCGTGCCTTCTCGCCTCGCAGGTTTCTATGGATCGTGGTTGCGTCTGGACCCTGTTCCTGCATCCTGCTGTGGTCCTCCCCGACACCTACTGCTATTATCATTGTTTCTAGTTGCATTGCAATTAGTATGGCCGATACCATTAATGCTTCGGTTATCATTACTATTCTACTATGCTCTCATTACATAAATCATTTCTGTCATATACATTGCATGTGTTGTAACTCTCTTATGCTGTTCATTCTGTACACATGACATCTATTGTACTTCTGTCTATCCTGATAGAGGATCCTCCTCTGTTGCTCTCCTGAAGGTTTCTTCCCTTTTTCTCCCCGTTAAAGCTTTTTTGGGGAGTTTTTTCTGAACTGATAAGAGGTCCCTGGACAGAGGATGTCGTATGTGTACAGATTGTAAAGCCCTCTGAGGATAATTTGTAATTTGTGATTTTGGGCTATACAAAATAAATTGAATTGAATTGAATTGAATTGAATTGAATTGAATTAATAAGAATATGCTGTGGTCAAATGTATCTGAAGCTAAAGCCCCGGTTATATAATTTCTAAGAACCTGTAGCACACCCTCTGGTATCACATCCCTTATTCTTGTCATGTACCAGAGATTATATGACACAAACTTACCATGTGCATAAAAATATGTTCCACTAATTTAATTATATATTGAATATTCATTTGATCGATTTATCATATTTCCACATGTCGCTTGTCAATATTTTTAGTCACATTTAAGTAAACATGACAATGCTCCTATGAAATAGTAGTCTATTATTTATTATAATACGATACTATAAGCATAAAACTGCATCCACTAATGATGCGGGTCAAAGTTCACGGAGAGAGCCTAACTGCGCATGCGGGTAACATGGTGGCACTAGCTGTACCAACTGGGGAAGTTGTGGAATTATTGTCCTAGTTTTAATGAGTGAAATGGGTTGTTGACCGAGGAACTGGTGTAAGCTCCACACAGAGAGGACGTCGTACAGAAAGAGAAGGGGAACCATGTCCGCTAACGAGGACCAAGAGGTATGAATGGGTGATGATGCAGCAGCAGGCTAGCTGCTGCTAGCGGCTAGCGGCTACCTACTAGAGACTAGCATGGCTGCTAGCATGCTAACGTCGGTCTGGGGGACGAGCTCCGGTGGCAGCTCTTCTCTCCTCGGTACACAGCGGGTCAGGACAACGGGTCCGCTTGTATCCGGCGTGGAAGAGCTGAGACATGACTCTCTAGCTGTCGTTGAGCCCGATAAGCGCCGCTAGTGACGGAGTAACTGTCACGCAGAACTCCATTCAAATGTGTGCCAAGTTAAGTGTGTTTAAATGTCCGTAGCAGCGCGTGCCTCATACACCTCGACCCAAGACCGGCTCTGAATAGAAAGCGTCCTTGCATCCCTCCGGTGTAGCTGTCACCTGTCAGACAGCACATTATAGTCATTAGATGATCCATCTGTTTCTCCTTATAACGCAGCAGTAATACGTGGTAAGTTAGCAAATGGCTTTAGGTAGCGAAAGGTTGAGTTCATGTGTACCGGTTTTAATACCATGTCGTCATTGTCTCGTGAAGGGTCTTGAGTCGTGGTTCTACCCCGCATCCCCGTGTTAAGTGTAATGTAGCTACCATCTTTCTGACTGGTGCACAGAGGCTGTGAGGACGAGCTGCTGCTGATGTCACGAGCTGCTTCTATGTGACTAACCTCCTGCCTCTCCCTCTCTCCAACACAGATGGAGCTGGAGGCTCTTCGCTCCATCTACGAGGGGGACGAGTGTTTCAAGGAGATCAGTTCAGTTTCCTTTCAGTTTAGGGTGAGTACTGTCCTCTGTACCCTCTTCTGTACCCTCTTCTGCACCCTCCTCTGCACCTTCTTCTGCACCCTCCTCTGCACCTTCTTCTGCACCCTCTTCTGTACCCTCGTCTGTACCCTCCTCTGCACCCTCGTCTGCACCCTCTTCTGTACCCGCCTCTGTACCCTCTTCTGTACCCGCCTCTGTACCCTCTTCTGCACCCTCTTCTGTACCCGCCTCTGTACCCGCCTCTGTACCCTCCTCTGCACCCTCCTCTGCACCCTCCTCTGTACCCTCCTCTGCACCCTCCTCTGTACCCTCCTCTGCACCCTCCTCTGTACCCTCCTCTGTACCCTCTTCTGCACCCTCCTCTGTACCCTCCTCTGCACCTTCTTCTGCACCCTCTTCTGTACCCTCGTCTGTACCCTCCTCTGTACCCTCCTCTGCACCCTCCTCTGCACCTTCTTCTGCACCCTCGTCTGCACCCTCCTCTGCACCCTCCTCTGCACCCTCCTCTGTACCCTCTTCTGCACCCTCCTCTGCACCCTCTTCTGTACCCTCCTCTGCACCCTCTTCTGTACCCTCTTCTGTACCCTCTTCTGCACCCTCCTCTGCACCTTCTTCTGCACCCTCCTCTGTACCCTCCTCTGCACCCTCTTCTGCACCCTCCTCTGCACCCTCCTCTGTACCCTCTTCTGCACCCTCCTCTGCACCCTCTTCTGTACCCTCCTCTGCACCCTCCTCTGCCCCCTCTTCTGCACCCTCCTCTGCACCCTCCTCTGCACCCTCCCCTGCACCCTCCTCTGCACCCTCTTCTGTACCCTCCTCTGCACCCTCCTCTGTACCCTCCTCTGCACCCTCTTCTGTACCCGCCTCTGTACCCTCCTCTGCACCCTCCTCTGCACCCTCTTCTGTACCCGCCTCTGTACCCTCCTCTGCACCCTCCTGCACCCTCTTCTGCACCCTCCCTCTGTACCCTCCTCTGCACCCTCCTCTGCACCCTCCTCTGCACCCTCTTCTGTACCCTCCTCTGTACCCTCCTCTGCACCCTCCTCTGCACCCTCCTCTGCACCTTCTTCTGCACCCTCTTCTGCCCTCGCTGCACCCTCTTCTGCACCCTCCTCTGTACCCTCCTCTGCACCCTCCTCTGCACCCTCTTCTGCACCCTCCTCTGTACCCTCTTCTGCACCCTCCTCTGCACCCTCTCTGTACCCTCCTCTGCACCCTCTTCTGTACCCTCTTCTGCACCCTCCTCTGCACCTTCTTCACCTTCTTCTGCACCCTCCTCTGTACCCTCTTCTGCACCCTCCTCTGCACCCTCCTCTGCACCCTCCTCTGCCCTCCCCTGCACCCTCCTCTGTACCCTCCTCTGCACCCTCCCCTGCACCCTCCTCTGCACCCTCCCCTGCACCCTCCTCTGCACCCTCCCCTGCACCCTCCTCTGTACCCTCCTGCCCTCCTCTGCACCCTCCTCTGCACCCTCCCCTGCACCCTCCTCTGCACCCTCCTCTGCACCCTCCTCTGCACCCTCCCTGCACCCTCTCTGCACCCTCCCCTGCACCCTCCTCTGCACCCTCCCCTGCACCCTCCTCTGCACCCTCCTCTGTACCCTCCCCTGCACCCTCCTCTGCACCCTCCTCTGCACCCTCCTCTGCACCCTCCCCTGCACCCTCCCCTGCACCCTCCTCTGTACCCTCCTCTGTACCCTCCTCTGTACCCTCCTCTGTCTCAGCCTGCTTTAAAAACAGACCATAACCTGTGCCTCACACACACCTTGTTCCAAAAGGACATCCATGAAATTAAAGCAAAAACTCTCAAAAGACTTTTTTGCCTGTATGTCATGTCCTTAAAGCTATTCAGCTGTACTTTGTAGCAGTAGCTTGTACCTTGTCTTACCTTCTGTGTTAATGGTTTCACAGATAGGAGACCTGGAGGACACCAAAGCGTTCATCCTGGACCTCACATGGCCTGAGATGTACCCTGAGACGGCCCCTCAAATCTCCCTTGATGCCTTTTTCAACAACAAAATGTAAGTCGCAAGCACAGTGCTGTATTATTTTTTTATAATAGTATTAGTATTATTTTTAATAATAATATTTTTATTATTATTATTATGCATTGGTTTACATTTGGAAGAACTGATGGCAGATTAGAAGCTGACAAACTCTTTTTTTTTTCGTTACATTTTTTAAATTGTTGCAGCCTATCTGGGCTATAACCTTGATTTAAGAATTACTAAGTCATACAACAGAAACCCCACACCTTCAGAACATGTTGACACCAAATAGCAAACAAAGTTTTAAAAATGTTTTCAATTATTTATGTATTTTACATTTTATTTATTCATTTTAATCAGATTTCTGTACATTCTATTTCTCAACATGAAATAAATACTAAATGTATGAGTTACTTATCTGCCTAAAAGCTGTCCAATTTCTATCTAATTGATTTATTATTGTTGGACATACTTTATATGATGGTCGTTATGTTTCTTTCCTTTCCGCTGATTTCCCGACAGCTCTGCAGAGACGAAGCAGCTGATCCTGTCAAAGCTGGAGGAGCAGGTGGAGGCCAACCTGGGCACTGCCATGATGTACACTCTGTTCGAGTGGGCCAAGGAGAACCAGGAGGCCCTCATGGAGAACCACAAGCCTGTAGTCACCTTTGTGGTCAGTATGGCTCATCCCTCTGAAGAAGTACATCAGTACACTTTCAAAGTCCTGTGTCTTGGGTCCACGTATGGTACCAAGCCCCAATAGCTGCACAACCCCAGAGAGCTTTTGTCATTGACGTTGTGTGACATCATCTTTGCTGGTTTGGTGCGTTTGTTTCCCTCCCCTGGATCAGTTTAGGAGAGCCGTGTAATTGAATGGTTGTTGAACAAATAGCCATCTGATGTCATCAGACGAAATAACTTGTTGTTGTTGTTGCAGACGTCCGGCAGCGATGGGATGTCTGCCAACTCAGCAGGCAAGAAGAAGGAGAAGAAGGAGCAGCTGACTAAATCTCAGAAGAGGAGGATCATCAACAGAACAGGTACATCAGCCAGACTGTCCACAGCAAGGAGGCGGGGTTTGTAGTACGAGATATGCTGCAAGGCGCCAACAAAGGCAGGGGAGAAGAAGACCAGCCAGTAAACATGGATGTCAACGATGCTGGATTATAAATACTTTCAAAAATCAGCTCCGCAAATGTTTTCTGAAGAAGGAAATGCACTCAACAGTTTGTTAGACCTCGGTCATACATACAATGAGATGTGTTTGTATCTTGTTTGTTAGAGACCTCCACAGGGCACCTTCTAAACTGGTCTGTGTTCCTGGTTAGAGCGCTCTGCACTGTGTGGTTGTCCAACAGATAACACATGCCCTCCTTACGATGAGTTCTGCTTTCAGATCACAAAGGGGAACTGCCAAGAGGTTGGAACTGGATTGACGTTATCAAAGTAGGTGACTTTTACCTTCCCTCCACAAGATGACGCACTTGTTTTAAGCTCTGCAGTGACGTCCATCGTGAACCTTTTGATTAATTTGCCTTTCTCTCCTCCGTCACCTCCGCCCGACGACCCTCCAGCATGTAAGTGGAACCCATCTGAACACAGAACTTCTCTGAGACCCCTCACACGAGGCCACGTCTCACTGTTTTCCCATTTTCCTGTTGCAGTTGAGTAGAACGGGAGGAAAAGACGACGAATAGCCCCCGAGAGCAGCCGCGCGGCGCCGCTCTGTCCAAGGAGGCGCCGGGAAGACTGAACCCAGTGCAGCCTGTTGATGCTGCTGCTCCCGGCAGGACGCCTTCACATCCTCCAGCTTCTACATCTAACACTCAACATGTCCCCCTGAGAACCAAAGCAGGCTGGGTAACGGCCTCTCTCTCTCTCTCTCTCTCTCTTTCTTTCTTTCTTTCTTTCTTTCTTTCTTTCTTTCTCTCTCTCTCTCTCTCTCTCTCTCTCTCTCTCTCTCTCTCTCTCTCTCTCTCTCTCTCTCTCTCTCTCTCTCTCTCTCTCTCTCTCACACACACAGTTCCAGCCACACTGAGACTTTGAGCTGAATGATTCGAAGCCCTTGTCGTGTTTTATGTGTTGGTGGAATGCAGCCAGGTGAAGAGGAACACATCATCGGCTTCGGTTGCGCACAGACACACACACAGACACATGGGGTTAGCGCCCAGATATTCTGCTCCGTCGTCCTTCCGGGGGAAGCCTGCTTGAGATACTTGCTTCACTGCCATGTTTTCAGTCTTGAGGTGAGGCCCAGCGGTCAGCACTGGAGCTCAAATAAATGTGGGATTGTGGTTCTAAGCGGATGTGTCCAAGTGCAGAGAAACTTTTAACAATGCGCAAAATGTCACCGTTTTTCCTTTTTTGACGAATGTTTTCTTTCCTGATTTGAAAAACGTCATTTTTATTTTATATATATATATATATATATATATATATATATAAATAAATAAATAAATAAATAAATAAATAAATAAAAAAAAACCTAATTGGTCTACTGCTTGTCTGATATCAGAATAAGAGAATAAGAGTGTTTGATTGCAGCAGGTTTGTCTGTAAACATCCCATCGTTTTAGAGCTGTACACTTTGTCCTATAGGCAGGAGAGCTTAGAGCAAGGATGGACATCAGCTGCCCCTTGACTGAATAAAACAAAAGCTCCTGCACAGGGTCAGTCACTTGCACTCACTATCGTCTCATCAGGTAAAATCCTTCCAGACAAACCGCTCTGGAACCACACACACTATACATCTAAACGGTCTGAGGAAGAAGAAGTTAACGTGAGTGACCGTGTGGGTCGGGGGATTAGAAACAGGTGGGCACAGAATTTAAGTACAGTTGAAAAGGTGAGCGAATATATCAAAAAGTATTTATTTTTTTAAAGGCTGGTTAAAATGTGTCATTGGGGGACTGCACTGAGGGAATGTGTACTAATGGCCTCATATTTCTAAAATACTGGTTTCCAGAAAAGCTCCTGGTAGCTGAACATACCTGCTGAAAACACCACGTGTTGATGATGTTGACCACAGCTTAAACATCATTTGTCTCCCAGTTCTAACTAACAGCATATCTGTGCTGTTAGAATATTCTGCCACATTCCCAATAGGCAAGCTGAATGCTGTATAAGTAAACTATAATATCTAGAATAATTAGAGCTTATTTAATTTGGAATGAGCAGGTGTGACTGTAATATGGCTATATGCCATAAAAACATGAATTTGAGGCGGGAAATGGTTTCCTTGTTACACCATCTTGCTCGAATTATTCCTCATTTTGGAATTTGATGATTCCCCTTTAAATGTTTTATTTTCTTAAATGCGGGGACCGGAAGTCGTGCCTTTTGATTCTCTGACGCTTGACGGATGGCTGTCTCCCGTCTGAGGTGACGGGATGTGGACGTATAACAGAGACGGGCTGTTTCCCAAGAAGAAGAAAGTTAGTATTTGGGTACTTTTATTTTTACGACAAATCATCTAGTTTTAATTGTCAATAATAATTCATACTGGGTTTTTGTTTGTTAGAAAACTAATTTTATTGAGGCTCTGCCTTAGTTAAACGCAGCTAGAAGCTATTTGTAAAAAATACCAATGTAATGCTCAGTGTTGAGTTGATCCATTACTTTACAGCTATATCTTATATTATATCCAGTTATTGGATGAGTGTAGAAAGTTTCTAGTGAGCTCCTACTGGTAACAATGGATACTTGTTAATATGCTCATATAGATAGTTCCAGTTTTATAGGTTAATATATACACAGATGTTATGTATATATTTAGCTTGTAATAATTGTAGTATTCCATAAAAGATGAAACCAAATGTTTAGTAATGTGAACGTGTCTGGTCTTGCAGGAGGACAGAGAGACTGTCACACTTCCAGCATTACACAGTGGATCAGCTGCTCTGTGTCAGGTGATCTGTGTGTTTACAGGCATCACTATGGAGCTGTGTGATGAGGCTCCATCCAACACTCTGCTCCAGACTAACACGTCAACAGCTGGTAGATCGTCATGGTTTTGGGGCAGATTTGAGGGTCAATGTCTCCTTTTATTTATTTAATTTTTAAAGGGCACCCCCACATCCATTGAATCCCCAGGCACAAACATGCAAACATACATGTTTGTGTGTGTGAGGATGACACCTGATCTGATATTATGCACAGATTTGTTGTCCATAAATTCACAACTACAACAAAAGACATGAAGACAAAGGTGCTTTAATGCAGATGTAGTGTATATAAAGGTGAATGTTAGATATTATTATATATTTATTCATTATAATCTCTGTTTTTGACTATTATATAATTGCCTGTTTAGTCAGCTTCAAATGTTAAAAGTTGATGACATCATCAGGGTTATTTTCTCAGAAGTCTCAGAGAAGATGCTATCAAGTTGCATAATGGAAATGTGGGCTTGATTTTGGGGTTGCCCCTGAGTAGGACTTAAAGCTACAATTGGTAACTTTAATAAAGATAACTTTTTATCATATCACAATATCCTGACCGTAGTACATGAGACAGATAATCTTTAAAAAATTGTGTTCTCAAACTGTCCAGCTTGGCAGCGCTCATCAAATGAATCAAGATCCTGTTACTGCATTGTGTATTCTCACCTCAGATGTTTTCAGAAACGTATTTCAGTGTATTTAATTTGTATTTAATTTTGCTGCTGTAAAATGAGTTTGTGAGCATTAGTATGTGTTGTAGCCCAATGATATGGTGCCTGACATCTCTTTTAACCCTCATTGTCACCTTTTCCACCCCTGATTAGTTTGAATGCCTGAATCACAAATAATCTGTCACATCTACTATCATCGGAGCATAGTGAAAGTTTGAGCAAATAAGAAAAAAAAGTTATTTTTATATAAGTTGGCAACTGTAGCTTTGAAGTGAGTCAGCCTCTGCCTTTTGATTTAAAAAAATAAATAATCAGTGTCTCGTAAATCCACAAACTTTATGGAAATTCAATGCTAAATCTCCGGAGTACCATTTTAACTTGAACAAGACATATTGAGGTTTGGAAATGCTCCAGATTAGCACCTCCAGTAAAGAGGTGAAACAGTTCGGAGGCCATCCCTGTGACTTCTCTGATGCTCTTATTTCGTAGAGGACAAACAGGAAAGGGCATGACAACAGACTGAAGGAGGAGTCCAATACTACAAATCCCCTCAGAGTAAGTGCCTCAAGCCAACCGCCAACACTGAAGCACTCAATGTTTTTGTTTCTGGTCATTCATTCATGACAAAACCAATCGTAAAGTCTTTGTTACTGCTGAGTCATCCTGTTTGTCTCCAGCATCAACTACAGCTGCAGCAAACAGGCAGAACCCAACATGATCCTTACTTAGAGGACTTAACTGACATACCATGGCACCAAGGCCATTTTGTCAAGGTGTGCCATTTATAGACCTGTACATATCAATGAATATGACTATTCCATCCTTGGATGAAATAAAAATATACAAAGCTGTAAGAGCCTTCAAAGCATTCATCACACAGAATGTTTTTTAACAGGTCAAGTCTGCCAAGGCCTTACTACACCTCCATGAATATGGAAGAGCAATTGAGGACTCAACAGAGTTGCTCAGGAGCATGGAGGCTCTCGGAGAAGAGGAGGACGTAGGAGAGGGAGAGGAAACTGGTTGCATCAAGGAGGACAGAGAGACGGACGTCGGGACTTATCTGTCTGATGACGTGGACAAAAAGGCTGACGACAGACTCCCGGGGTCAAACTTGTTGCGTAGTACAGCGACCAATGAGCTTCAGAGAAAGGAGGAGCCTCCGTTTCTCGTTGACGACAAGAGATTCATGGTCTACATATGTGGTGGATACAAAGGTAGGAATGAGATGGAACACGTTTACACCGTCTGGCTGGCTGGTGTTCAAGTTTTATTTCAGGATCACTCTACATCATTGCATTAACTCAGTCTTTCTGGGATATAAGTTTGACATTTTGGGATATACGCATATTCGCTTTCTGGTGGAGATCGATGAGAAGACTGACACCACTCTTGTGTCTCTACGTTAATATGAAGCTTGAGCCAGGGGGCAGTTAGCTTAGCATAAAGGCTAGTAGTCTCATTCAGCCACTTGTTAGCAACCGCCTTTTAAGACATGTAAAAGCTTCAATTCAAAATTCACAAGAGGAGTATTTACTGATGTATTTTATGTTGTCGGACCAAACGTAAAAAAGGTCTGAAGCTTGTGGAACCCACAGAGCTTATTTCAGGCATCTACCAAAAAACCCATTCAAAAACCCTTTGACTTTGAGACAAGGGAACCAGAAGTGCAAAAATGCTGACTCATTTCCTGGTTTTAGGGCTCATTCCTGCAGCTCTGTACTGTTCGGGGCCCAAGGACATGACACATGTCCAGCATGTCGTCTGCAGGGAGACGGTTACAGTGGCCGCCCCCCAAGTGGCCAAACTAAATCCTTTTTAGCTTTACGGTTGAGGTGGAAATGGTTCTACAACTAAAATCAAACGCTAACATTTGTGGTTTTGTTTCGTATCGGCTGCGTGTGACTCGACTCTACCGCCACAGTATTTGACAGATATGTTTATGTAAATGAGATGTATTCTTTAATTAGAATGTGTGTTTCTGTGTTTTATAAAGCAAAATCAGTGACTACAGACAACCTGTAAAAAAGAAGATGTAACAACTGATTTCCAGATGTGCATACGTGTTTGACTCAGACACAGTTGCAGAGAGACGTGCGCTCATGGAGAACGTTTATCCCAGGCTGTATCTGTACTGTAAGCAGAGAGGCTACGACTTCAGGATGGTCGACCTCCGCTGGGGGGTTGGAACGCCTGTCGCCGAACGCCACGACACTGTGGAGCTGCATGTGGAGAATCTCCACCAATGTCAGGCCACCCAGGGTCCAAACTTTATTGTACGATGTGTGGTATTACTTATACAAGCGTGCTGATGATTTTCAGCATTCAGATGACGAATTTATGTGTTGCTCTCTGTTCTGTTGGTCAGTTGTTTGTTGGACATAAGTGTGAGGTCCAGAGCCTCCCCTCCACCATCACCAGAGAGGCCTTTGAGGCCATAGTGAGAGTGGTGGAGAGAGACCGACAGCAGACGTCCAGGAACAAACCAGTGGAGGACTTTCCTGCCTCGGCCTCCCGCTCCAGCATCGCTACAGACAGCAGCTCTGGCAGTTTCGTTAAGGAACCCATTTACGGCAATTTTGGAGAGCGGGCGACAAGCTCAGGATTGCTGGGCAAAAGCTCCCATAACTCCTTCTCAGGAGGAGATGGAGCCAGACTCGAGAGAGTGTGGGATTTGGACAAAGACCTGGCATTACTCCAGATGTGCTACAAGTTGGACGAGAATTGCCTTCCACCTGTCTACCGCCTACTTCCCATCAGGTAAAGACGAACTCCCTCTATCGCATCAGATCATGTCAGGACATCATCATATTAGACTTAACTTTTGTATAGATATTCATAGTCCCCAGAGGATGATTCCTAATTTTTTGTTAAGTCGTCTTTTAAATAGCAGCAAGTCACATTTTTCAATGATCCCGGGAAATGTCTCAACAGCTACCAGATGGATCAGCACAAAATTTGTTACAGATATTCATGGTCCCCAGAGGATGAGTCTTAATGACTTAAGGGACCCTCTAACTTTTAATTTATGATGTTTGATGATATGATATGATGTTTGGGAACAATATGAATAACCAGAGCAAATTTCAAAACACTAAATAAATTATTATAAATAATTTTGTGTAAGAAAAGCTCATCCCTCCTTCTATCATTCAGTCACAACAATCAATAGGGTCCAACACCTGGAAAATCTGAACATAAGGTTACCAACCCTCTTCATTATCTCTTGGTACCATTCCCAGCTCTCACCGTCCTGACATGTTGAGCATGGACGGGGAGCGCAGGAGGCAGGCCAGCAGGGACTGGAGCGCCACCTGCCGAGGACTGTGGGGAGTTCTACAACGCAGCGCGGTTGAGGCAGTTGGGCAAGAGGAGGCATCACTCTTACTAAGAACAGGTTTGGTTGGAAGACGTATACTATTTTTTTCCCACCTTTCATAGAGGTTTATCCTTCTAACCATAGATTATTATGGTTAGATTATTTTTAATGACGTGGCCGGAAGCATTATGTTTTCAGGTTGTCAGTCCGTTCATTCTCGTGAATGCAATATCTCAAGAACACCTGGAAGGGAATTTCTTCAAATTTGGTACCAACGTCCACCTGGACTCAAGGAAATTATAAGAATATGGTGGTCAAAGGTCACTGTGACCTCACAAAACATGTTTTTGGACATAACTCAAGCGTTCATATGCTAATTATGACAATTTCACCCAGATGTCTAATAGGATAAAATCATAAAATAATGACATTTTGGACAGGCATGGATGTAAACTGCAACTTGACTGGTTGGTGGAGGTGTACAACCACATTATGGTAATTCTAGTACACATAAGATTCAGAGGTGTAAGCTGGAAAATGTGCAGTGGAACCCAGTAAAGATGTATTGGCTTTAAAAAACCAAAGCGGTCCAATAATTTAAACACAGTGACAAGAAGGTATTTATTGAGGTGCATGCTACATGACTAACATAAAGCTTTCTAATGTGACGATAATGACTGATGGCACAGATGTCGTCGTTATCTTTCACTTCTTTTATGTGTAGTTCTGGACTGGGAGGTAGAGACGGGCCTGCAGTCTGTGGACGAGGCTCCACCAGAGGAGCACTGCCACTGCTACAAGAGACTCATCCCGGACCTCCACTGCGACCTGAAGAGGGAACATGCCGCTCAGTACAGCGACCTCCTGAGTGGACGGGCTCAGCTCGATCCACTACTCAGCGCGGCTCACCAGCAATTTCTGGAGCGGCTCCATGAAAAGGTGTTTTCACTGTTACTCGCAAACAACTGGAATAATATGTCCTTGTACCTTTTTGCAGTAAAAAATTCTAGTGATTTTTGACTTCATAGTTTATTACTGAAAGGAAGAAAAAGGAATGCTTTACTCTCTAAACCCCTGAGCTGGTGTACATGTCTGATTGACAGCTGAGCGAGCAGAGGCAACGAGAGACGATGAAGAGCAAACCCTTTTATGAAAACTGTAGCTTCCAATACCACCTAGGAACTGTTGAAGAATTAAAACCCTGCAATTTAGCATCTGAAGTGACTGTAAGTCTTGAAACTGTTCAGTTAGCCAATTAGCTACCTAGCATGCAGACTGATGTTAGCGGTGTCTTCCCGGTGGATGATTGTTTGGTAGCTTCTTAACAGAACCAAACTACAAGTCATGCCTTTGTAGATTTAGTTATCGTGTCTCTCAGTTCCGCTTCCCTTTTATGTACATTGTATTCATGTCTACATCATCAAGCTGCGCCACACCAACATCTATGAGCGTAATGTTGGATGGGGACGGAAAGGCCTGAACTCCAAACACAATCTCTCACAGCGGTTCTACACCGAGCGCATCGCCTCCCACTTTCAAAGGACGGTTATCAGCTCCCTCAACAAGTACAACACTCACACTCATGGACACTTACTTATGAACTAGTGAGATGTCGTATGAGTTATCTGCAGCTACTTTATGTACTTTCACTTCTTCAGAGTAATGAAGGTCACCAAAAGCCGAGGCCCCTTTGACGCGGTGAGGAGAGAAGCTGTCAGAGTGCAGATACAGGAGGAGATACGGCGTCACGTTAACTATGGACTCCATCTGTGAGTGGCTCATTGTCTTTCTGGTCCATTACCGATCACTGGAGCTCCGCCGCTCTGCAGTGCTTGGATTACAGTGACTCACTTGTCTCCACACTCCCTCATCAAGGCTGATAAGATGGCTGTATTATATCAAAATATTTCCAAGTGCAGCTTGAAGTTGTTACAAATATCTCATTCAAAGCATCAGTGTGTTTATTAAGTGATTGTTGCAGCTTCCAAATTATTCTAATGGCCTAGTTTTCTTTTTGTAGATAAATTAGATAAAACTGGTGGTAATAGTCTTTGTTTTGCTTTCAGCCTATTTAACCCAATCAGTCTAGCAGGGCTTTTTTGACTTTAAGTCGTCAAAGATGGAAAATATTTAAATCCTACACATGGTGGCTTAAAAATGTATTTACCTTGAGTTTAATTAGGCTTTTTTTTTCAGTTTCTCGCTTTGAGCGGTGAAATCCACACGTCACAAAATAATCTACTTGTTATGAGATAACGTCACTGATTAAACTGGGTTTAATGGGGGAAAAACAATGTCATGTATTTCCATATACTTATCGACGTCTAGCAGTTGCTTATATATTCATGAATATTTAATGTGAAGTACTTAAGACTGACACAAACAATGTAAAGGCATGGTCACACCAGAAAGTGGCACAGCAAAGTGCACCTGTGCATCCTAACCACTTACAGGACTTAGCAAAGGGTCAATTGAAATTACTTGATTTCACTTATTTTAAATGCTGGTGTGACTGTGATTTTACTGTCCATGTGGATTCAAAGGAAAACTATTAAATAGAGTAAACTTACAGAGTGACAAAGTAATTCACACCTACCTAAGTGTAGTTCTTTACTGTATTTCCACACATGCTAAAGTTCCTGTTTAACTCCAGTGAGATTCGCCTCCATCCCTCAGGGTCAAAGGCTGTACTTTGAGGCTGGCTTTCCTTGCTGATGTGAGGAAAGCAGTGCAGCAGTCAAACAGCAGACCCATCCTCCTGCTGGGACCCCCAGGCTGGGGAAAGAGCACCGCCTTGGCTGCAGTCGCACAGTTAGCGCCCTCTTGGCTACCTAGGTGAGATGCTGGTGGAGCAGAAGATACACATGGTAGCAGTAAAAAAACGATTGTTTGGTGTGTCATTAATAGAACCATTGCATTTTTTTTTATTCTCACAATGGTTCAGAGCTGTGAAGATTTTGGTGCACTTCATCGGCTTCACTGGAGAGAGCAGGAATATTCGCCTGGTCCTACAGAGTCTTTGTGTCCAGCTTGCTGAAGCCTACTGTCCCCACACGCAGCTGTCGGAGGTACTGGTCCATCCCCAGTAAACACAGCTTCCTTACCCACCTGACCGACCAGGATTCTTTTAAAGTGAGACCAAGGCTTTCTTGTCTCCTCCAGGGCCTCCCCCAGCTGATCAACGAGTTCCACTCTCTGTTGGGTCTGGTGGGTGCAGAGAGGCCCCTGATGATCCTGCTGGACGGGTTAAATGAGCTGTCTGAGGAACACGGTGCAGACCTTTCCTGGATCTCAACCCCTCTCCCTCCAAACGTCCACCTCATCCTGTCTGCGACCACCGACTCCCCCTGCATTCACACTCTGCAGGTCAGTAGAGCTAAACTAAAGTAGTCATTTGAAATTTCACTCTGACAACAGAATTTAGGATATAGCGAAGAAATAGAAATGTGACAAATATTGGTGGTTATAGGAGGAGTTATGGGCTGGAGCTATTTCCTGGTGAACAACAGCCAGGCGGGGTGAATGTGCTGAGCCAAACTGTATAGTTGCCTCTATGCATCCAGGCAGGTGGCTTTTGCTAATTGTCAAGACTTCAAACTGTTCCAGACTCCGGTCTCGTCCAGACTGCCAACTAGCAAAGTATGATTCATCACCCAGGCAACGCAGTAACACAGCTCCACAGTCCATGGACGGTGTGCTTTACAGCACTCTAGCCTAACGCGCGGCACTGTGCAGGGGGATCTCACCCACGATGTCCCCCCGCTGTTGGAAACGGTGCAGTCTTTTCTACACGCTGCTGTATATTTGGGCTTCGGGTCTCTGAACAAACACTTTCAGTGAACATTGGATTCCAATAGTAAAACCACAACCGGAATGTTATGCAATGGAATTCAGTGGACATGAGGGGCGGGGCTTGTATGCTGCTTCCTGACCTCCGAAACCTACGTCACGAAGCTGCAGACAGACATTTAGTGCTCAGACATTGCATTCTAAGGGAGTCTGGTTCTGGGAAGTGAGTGTTACAACCAAGGACAAACCAGTTGTGTGCACTTCAGCATCCTGGTTCCCTTTGTGAGCTGTGTGGTCCAGCTGAACCAATTAGAAATGGCATCTACATGAATTTGACATGTTGCTCGTTTATTTAACAGTACTACTTGTATCATTTTCAACAAAGTCAGTAAATAAGGGATTTATATTTGACCGAGTTTTCTCCCCCACCAGCAGTCAGCCCAGCCCACTGTCCTGTCCCTCCCTCCACTCAGTCCTGAGGACATCACAGCAACATTGGAGGCCAAGCTGCGGACCGACCAGCGGTGTCTGCAGGAGCAGCAGTGGCAGCTGTTAGTCCGGGCTTGTCTCTCCTGTCCCTGCCCTCTCTACCTGGAGGCAGCTTACTCCGAGAGCAGGCTCTGGACCTCCTACTCCCCCCGGGCCAGCCTCAGCCTTCCAGCCAGCCTGGAGGGCCTCTACCTCGGTGTGCTGGCTCGCCTGGAGAGAGAGCTGGGGAGGCAGCTGGTGAGACGGGCTGCAGCTCTGATCTCCATCTCTCGTTGTGGTGTCACTGAAGAGGTGTGTAAAGCTACATTTACATTCTACATTTGCTTGAGACTCGGCCTGGCTTTGGTGAACAGGAATATTATTGACCTTTAAAACAACATTTCACCATGTCACCATTTCCATTATGTCAATCTGGCTCCGTGTTATGGCTTTGTAGGGCTTCCTATAAACTTCCCATCTATAAGTAATATTTAATCACTGAAAGAATCACACTCAACAGCCAAGGTAAGATTACACTGAATAGGGCAATAAGTCTCACATTAACAACCACTTCAATATGCGTTTGTACCTCAGTTGTGATCAAGCACAGCTGCATACTGCACCTTGTACAAATTGTTATGCTGATGACACAAAGCTTTATCTCTTAAAATTGCAGTAACTCTCATTTCAACTGAATTGCATTGCTTGGGTCCATGTTTACTTCCAGTCAGCTAATGTCATTCACATCCCCTTCAACAGGAAATAAACTGGGACACGTTTGGAATATTTACGTCTACAACCATGAAATGGTCTATAAAGCAGTTTAAAACTGCCTTAATGCAACAAAAGAATGGATCACGCAAACATTTCTACAACTTGACAAAGCTAATTACTGCTGGCCCAAGTACTATTATACACAACTACTCAAATTGAATTTTCCTGCTTGCCAAAAATGGCAAACACAGTGTAAAAACTCTTGGAATGTCTTACTTTCAAAACATTGAGTTCCATGTGAAATCTCTGGTTCAGTTCTGCGTTTTCCAACTAAGGAACACGGCAAAAAGCAGACACCTGTGTTGTGGCTAGATTTCTTTCGATTATTGCGTATTCTGCTCGATGATGGCTAACTTTCTTAAAACCTGATTCTGTATAAACTTAATAGCTTTTTCCTATCTGACTGCTAGTGAGCCTGAAATACCTCAAGGGCTCTTTAAACGTTTCAAACACGACTACGCCCTGTAACATCACATGGGCTTCTTTAAACTTTTTAAACACCTGAAGGACTTTCCATTCACAACACAGTTGAGGAACTTCCACGCACACACATTCATACACAGCTATATACACACAGCACGCGCACGTACCCGGAATTACGCTTCATGAACTTCAACCAATCTCCATGCAGTTCAATGTTATTATCAATATAATCTATTTTGTAGTACCAGAAACACTATTCCTGAATGGAAATAGAAACAGTATGTTAGTTTATTTTATCAACAATTATGCCACAGCTCAATCAGAATTAAAGCACGTTACACTAGTGGGGTTCTACAAAGTATTACTGAGTGCCGTATCTGTCTTACGGTATCAGGGCGTCCTTGGGGGTTCCACCGTCACAGCCGTCCCTTCCTCCTCACAGACTGAGACCTCCGATGCAGAAACTTTAGACAGTGGCTTTCTGCTTACTTTTACTTAGACGCGTCCGTCTTAGATCGGTCAGTCTGTGAGAAGCAAAGGTCGCCTCGCTTGGCCTGGTCCCCCTCGGTGCCCTCTCCCAATGGCTCGCCAACTGATGTGGCTGAATTTCTTCGTTTATTGCGTATTCTGCTCGATGATGGCTAACTTCCTTAAAACCTAATTCTGTATAAACTTCACAACTATTTCCTATCTGACTGCTTGTGAGGCGCCACAGGAACTCACTTACGGGACCTCAGTAATTCACCACCCACAGAATACCAGAGAGATTGGATCAAAGTTCAATTCACGCAGATTTATTTGCAATGCACAGATTACAAATAACTCGAGTTGCTGTCCGGAAGTACAACCCACGAACATTCAGATTGACATAGTTTTTATAATGACACATTCTGATTCAGGTTCAGCCCCTGGTCCCACCCCTTAACCCCGCCCCCTGCGGCCATTTTGACCTTGTGTCAGGTGACCTAATGTCTCACGCACGCCATTTTAACCAGTTGACGCCATCTCAATACTGAAACTGATTATTTCACTGTCTACCTCATGTTTATTTTTCCGCTCCATAATATTCCCCTGCTACTAGCCATAATATCCACAACAGCTGAGCCTAAGGCGCTAACTTATCGTGACCTTGTCGTCTTCTGCCTTCGCTAGGGTCTCTTCTCTGTACCTTATCTCCTGAGTCTGTCTAACCCCCCCGGTTTCTATGGGCCTGCTTAGAGATCTGGTTCATGTATGTACTTATAATACTATGTCAGTGATTAACAGATACATAAAACTATGAATATCGTGCTCTTAATAACCCTAATATATGTGTTAATGCGGCTTCATAGTTATCCTAAGCGTGAGACATTTATTAAGCATAAACATAACATATTTTCCTTCAACACCTACTTAATTTTATATCTCATATGTCCATTTTAGAAGTGATGCCTAACATTCATCCAGCAATATTTGAAAAACAAAACATTTGCATTCTCAGAAATGTCTTAAAAGGATAATTACGATTTATTACAATTTGGGTCTGTAGTCAGTATTAATAACATTCTACTTATCAAATTGAAAGGAAGTCCAAAAGTATAATACCTGAACAGTAAGATGATCAGATAGATTTTAAAGGAATACTTAACATCCCATGAAATACTCAATCTCAAGTTGCTACAGAGTTGGAGTCAGGATGTTGTTCGTCTAGCTTAGCATAAAAACTGTAAGTAGAAGTAGTTCCTGCACGTAGCCATTTTTTGTCTGTTTGTGTACGGATCAAACTAACGAGACTCAGTGAGCGTTAAATGGTAAATGGACTGTACTTGTCTATCTCTTTTCTAGTCTTCCAACCACTCAAAGTGCTTTAATACTACAAGACATCATTCACCCACTGATGGGAGGGGCTAAGGTGCCACCTGCCCATCAGGAGTAGCTAACATTCATACACATTCACACCCCGTAGGCACAGCTACAGGAGACATTTGGGGTTAAGCGTCTTGCCCGACTCTGCTCACCACTGAGCCACAGTCGCGTTAGAGGTGTAAGCAGGTGTTATCTTTTTTACTTTGGACAGAGCCAAGCTAGCTGTTTCCCCATACTTCCAGTCTTTATGCTATGCTAAGCTAAGCTAACCATTTCCTAGCTCCAACCCACAAACATGAGACTGATACCTTTTCATCTCATCTTGCTAAGTCGTAGCATCCAGCATTTTCAGTTCTCCTGTATTTGGTCAATACGTAATTTTATCCCCAGTGGTTTCCAGCATAAAAGCTTGTACGTGAACGTGATCAATTCAAAATTCAGATCCAATTCATGTTTATGTCCATCATTAGGAGTTACTGGATCTACTGGCTCAAGATGGGAATGTGCTCCAGGAAGTGACCTCATGTCACTCCTCTTCCTGCCACCCCAGGGTGCCTTATGTCCTGTGGGCTCGACTGAAACGTGACCTTGGTTGTCACCTTACTGAGGTCAGGACGGATGGGACGTGGGTGCACCGCTGGATGCATTCTGAGTTGGGCCGTGTGTGCATAAAGCACTATTTAAAAACGGATGATTCTCGCATGGTGGTGCATGCAGACTATGCTGACTACTACAGAAACGAGTCGCAACACGCGCACATATTTCAGCCACTGTCATGGACACTGGATGAGGAAGAGGATGGTGAAGGAATGGCTAAAAGTTACAGATTCAATCTGAGGAAGCTTCACGGGTTGCCCTACCACCTGGTCCGCTCCAGCCAAATCCTGCCCTTACTGTCTGAATGCATTTTCAACTATGAGTTCCTGCTGCATAAGGCCTGGGGTCTGTCTGTCCTGGACATCGAGGAGGACCTGAAGAAGGCTGTGCTACCAGACAAGTAGGTCCTATCAGAGGACAGACAGAAGGCTGTCCGTTTGTTTCAAACCGCATATAGCAATGATGATACATGGCAACCGCTTACTTTTAGCAGGAGGAAACCAAGATGTACAGTCTAGGCTTTGATTCCCTTTCATGTCCCTGATTGCAACAGTTTGCCTTCCAGTTCCACTGTCCAAATGTATGCAGATCCAGTTATTAGAAGACATAACATCAGAACATTATGTGTTTTTTCTTTTACCTTGATGGAAAATGTCATGATGTCAAAGAAAGTTTTCAGAGAATTGACAAGGATTTCTGAATAGTCCCTCTCAAAAACGAGGCAACAGGCTTGGCTTTGTAGAATCCTCTTGGCGAGTACATTTGTAAGACATTTGTGACAGAAGAGTTTGTATGAAGAATGAATAAAGGGAGGACATGTCAGTAGTGTACAATGGTATGTTTCTGATGTAGTTCTAATCACAACCCAATCTTGAAATCAGACATCTTTGGATCTTTCTGTGTAAATACAATGCGTTTCCCACCCCCAGGGTTCTGGTGGATGTGGAGGTGCTGTCAGGTGCTCTGAAAATGTCCAGAGAGGTGTTGCTGCAGGACCCCTGTCAGCTGGCCTCCCAGCTTATGGGTCGACTGGGTCAAATGGTTATTGAGGACCGTCCTGTTGCTAAAGGTACACTGTGACAGAAATTGTGTAGCATTTATTTACAGTATACGTTATATATTGTGCAGTACAGTGCACAATATATGACGTATACTGTAAATGAATGCTGACATACATGTGTGTTTCAGGTGTAAAGAGGAGGAATCCGTGCAGTTTATCTGAATGAGGATTCTAGACTAGTATACTTTTTAATTTGTAAAAATGGATAAGCAACTCATAATTTATTTACTTTATTTATATGGCCACTTAAAAAACAAGTTACCAAGTTAAATACAAAAATAAATAAAAGATTTGATACTGCATAGATCAGATTGAAATACTATATGAATACGGAACGTACAGTATACAGTACAGTATAAATGCAATAAATGAGAGAAGAAAAGATGGATGGTTTTGTTCAAATTGAAGGAGAAGTATATCTGATTGTCATCTGCATAGAACTGGACACTGTTGAAGGTAACATGTAGATGTGGTCGTAGAAGGACTGGTCCCTGAGGTACCACATGAGTACAATGAGCTGAAGTTATCAGCTGAGGTTTATCAGCTTATACACTATGATAGCTTCATCTGTTCCTCATGAATCTGTCTTCATAGTGTCTCCATTCCCTCATCGGTCAGCACTGTCAAAACGGCTTGCGGTCTGTCTAACTACGTCACATTGCGAGACAAAGATCAACAAAATTAAACATGACACTTCCCCCTAGTGAGTGAATCTTCTTATCCCGGCAGGGGAACAGTGAATTCGTGTATTTTTTAGTATTTTGAGGGATGAAAATAGTGGAGTTAAAGATAGTCAACCACTCGGCAGCAAAGGGTTTTGTATCAGCCTTCAGTAGCTCCAGAGAGTATGTAGTGCTCCATTAGTCACTGGATATTTGCTGATCTCTATGCCTTGTTTCTGACCCAGGTGACCCGCTGAAGTTCAGCTACCTCCATGCTCTACTGGCTCAGTGCACCCAGTCCTCCCTGCCTGTGTTGCTGCCCTCCTCCACCTGCCTGCTGGCCCCAGGAGGCCTCCAACACACCCTGCTGGCAGGTAACATGTCATAAATGGTATATATACTGTCCTGCTCTGCTCTATTGCTCTTCCCCGGTTTTCTTTCAATATTTTCACCATAAATGGTGGAAATATTGGGGACGTTTTTTCTTATTTGAATCAAGGGTCGACGGTACCTGTACAGATTGTAAAGCCCTTTGAGGCACTTTTGTGATTTGGGATATTGGGCTATATGAATAAAATTGATTTGACTTGATGAATACATCCAATACTAAAGATACATGCTTGTCAACTTCACACCTACTGTAACTAACGTACTACACAGTGTGTATGTTGCTACATAGATGTGCAGGTTAGCATAATTGTAACTGCATGCTATAACTATAATGAAAGAATGTCATTGAATGAGGGTGTGTTTACTAACCAGGTCACCTGACCGATGTGACGGCCCTGGGAGGGGGTCAGAGAGGACCCTTGGGTGTCACCAGTGAATCAGATGGAAGCCTGAGGTTTTGGGATCTGGAGCAGAGGCGGATCATCAGGAGCCTGGACGCGGCGGGGGGAGTTGTGGGAGATTCGATCATCCTGGGTTTGGATGATAGGATGCTTATAGTCTGCATGGGACAAAGTCTGCAGGTTAGACTTCTGCTAAATGCACTGCTTGGTTGTATTATTAATAGTAATAATAATAATACATTTTTATTTATATGAATATTATCTTCTATTTCTGCGAATAGATCCCCTGAAATGCTACACACTGGCCCTCTAAATGAAGAACTAGATTTTCTTTTTGCCTATGTCAGTAAGGAAGCTTGTAGATATGATATTTCAAACTATAGTAATGATACCCACTTTTTAAAAACAACTTTCTAGATTTTAGGATCCAATCATCAAGATAATTTGGATTTGTAGCACTCCAGGAAAGGAAAAAAAATAGTGTATTGTATAAAACACCAAGAGCTTAAAAGCATTTCAGAGACTGTTGATGCTGATGTCTGACTCGGCTGTGTTTCAGGTGAGAGAGGTTGAGTCCGGGCGAGTTGTGTATTCAGAGAGCGACTCAGTGGACGTTCCCATAGTCACCACGACTTGTGAAGGACAGCTGCTGGTGGTCTTCTATGATGGAAGTCATCTAGTCAAGGTGCTCAGCAGCAGACGGCAGACAGACCCAGTTAGAGAGGAGCTCGGGGACGGAGCTAAAAGAGAGTGAATATTAGACTTCCTTTCATCAGATGGACACCAACATGACTCCAAATGGTCGATCATGCTGCTCTGTGTCTGCTAGATGTTTAAATAGGCAGATGTTTGCTACACCTTAGTGATGATAACTTTATGAGTTTATTATGTGTTCATGGTGTATTCTCATCTTGTTCTGCTGCTACTAAATAATGGACAAATGTAATGAAGTCTGAATGTTTGTTCAGAAGAATGATTGCTTGAAATTGAGCAAAGAGAGCCTTGCATGTCTTTATAGAAGGTTTATACATGTCCCAGCTAAACGTGGGTCCCTGGTGTGTGTGTTAGGTCTTTGACCTGGCCTCCTCCTGCTCTCTGCTGCACTGTGCCAACATTACCATGGAGCGTGAGGCGATCCACAAGGACCGCTCCATTCTGCTGTCCAACAACTCCATCAGAGACTACGTCCTGTTTGCCTACAGGTCAGGACCCGGCTACGGCCATGCCTCTTGGGATATATTGAATGTACTGACGGTGCCTAGTGATGATATTCAGCATCCTCTTATCTTAATGGAGCAGTGTGTAGGATAATGGGATTAATTGGCTGAAATTGAATATTATGTTGATAACTATGTTTTCATTAGCATATAATCACCTGAAACTAAGAATCCTTGTGTTTTGGTTAGCTTAGAATGAGTCCTTAATATCAACACAGGGAGCTGGTCCTCTTCACCACCATGTTTCTACCGTAGCCCAGAACAGACAAACACTGCATGCTCTAGAGGGGCCTTTCACATTGTTATGGTACCTGAAGGCCACCATAGTTCTCTGACACTCTAGGAAAGGAGGAGTAAGTGGAGGGCTATTCAGTTGGTTGCAATCTGCAGCTTCACCTCTAGATGCCACTAATCCTACACACTGCTCCTTTAACCTAGTAAATAGCACACCAAAAGAAATTGACCGCCCTGCCTTTGTGTTTGCATTAGGAACGCCTCAAGACTGAAATATAGTTTACTTCCCCCAAAATCAGTTATTTTCATGGGACCGTTGTCCTGTTACTGCCTTGGTTTTGATTAAGGATTTTACTTTTTATCAGGAAAAAAATATATAATCTTTAAAGAAAAATCCATGCAGAGGGGGTTGCAGTCTTTAAGCCCTGAGTGTCTGCAGAACATCCAGTTAGACCACAACTCTACCGAGCTCCACCAGAGGGTCAGGACAGGCCTGAGAGGAGGAACTAAAACACATCGCGCTCATCACTGAAAGGCCACAGCAATAACTCAAAGCAGCTCAAGTGTATCAGCATTTTGTCAAATCAGAAATTCTCTCAACTGTTTTACGGAAACCAAAAACTGTGACTGTGAAACTGTGAAAGTCCTTGGTGGAAATGACTCCGTTGATTTAAAACCCTGTTTGCACTGCAGGCCAGATCCCAGTAACTCACTATGAATCACGTTCACGGTGCATGAGTCACAAGTGTCACTGCGAGTGACCTTGTTCTTAAATATGATCACGTATCCCTTTGTTAACAAGCTGTGAAATCAGGCCTGCGTGGTATCCAGACAAATGTACCCACTGGGTTTGAAAACAGCAGTGAATTATTAAGATGGGCCGCCGCTCGGGTGCCTCCCCAGTGTAATGTAGCACGGAGAGGCTGCCTTCGTGCCTACGCTCCCGCCTCATCAACGAATGACACTGAAGCCGATAGCCAGGGGATAACAGCAAGATAATATAAGTTTCCAGAGAGGTTTTCTTCATTCTATTACCACCTAATTATACATGGATTGAAAGCAAGACATGGCTGCTCTCAGAGTAATTAGCACAGAAGCCATACCTTCACACCTGACAGGAGGAGGGATCAGATGAACAACTAACTAGGGCGCTGGTGGTTGCTGGTAACACAAGACGACCGGCAGGGTAATAATAATGCAGTGTGAAGCTCAGAAGTGACAGTGGAGAGCTGATCAAAAGTGAACAAACTGTAAGAATTAGATAATAAATGAACTAATGAATTGTTCTACTTGAAATTAAAATAGGGCAACGGCATGTGTTTGTTCACGGGCCTGTGTGACGGGGGCGAGCAGCTCCAGTTTGGCAGTGTTCTAAAATGATCTTCTTCTTCAGTTCTGTGATGTTTGTTCTTCCTCGTGTTTGAGGTCTGGCGGTGAGGCAGCCGTGTTGGGAGCCAGAGGGGGAGCTGTGCTGTCGGTCCTCTCTGCGCAGCACGCCGCTGCCTCCACACAAGCTGTGGAGATGACTGAGGACTACCTGCTGCTCTTCTGCAGGTACACTGACACCAGAACCACACCGCAGGGTTTGTTACACCAGCAGCTCTCTGAGAGAGTGTTTGTGTCTGCACTGGCTCTTGTGCAAAGAACAAAAAGTACATATTTATAAAAAAAGAAATGCGAGAAAATCCTAAAACAAGATGTTTCTGAAGTAAAGGCGCGGATGGGGTGCAGGGATTTTAATGATTTGAAAATCTAAAAAAAAATATTGTTGGAGGAATAAATCGCTGAGAAGAAAAAATCACATATATTCTGTTCATGAGTGGGGTAGGAAAGTAATAATAAAGGGTATTAAATCTGAATTTAAATCAACAATTGGTACCTCCCCTGTATGGAAGACTGTGGGGAATGAAGCCTGGGGAAGACTTTTTGCATTTCCAAAATAAAGTCCAAATGTCGAAAATAATGAAATGTCAGTATATGCACATACGCTAGATTCATTTTTCTCTCCAGAATCTCAGCGTTAAATCTCTACATGTTTTCTTTATTTTTGAAATAGTATTTCGACTTAATTCTCAAAATAGAAATTTAAGAAAATAATTACGATTTTCATCCTCTGATTATTTTTTTTCATGCTTGGCATTAATAGTGAAAATAAGACATTTTTTCTCAACATTTCCACTTTGTTCTCGAAACACAAAATGAAAAAAAAAGATCTTCCTCTTGTACTTTCCCCCCTCATGTTCAGCTGTAATACTCTTCCGTACCCATGTTGATGATCAGTGACTCCTCACCATAGTGAAACATTCCCCTCTCACCTCCCACTGTGTCAGATACCCGTACAGGAGGGGCAGTGGAATCCTCCACATCCAGCTCTTCAGCACTGTGTCCTTCCTCTACCTGCGGACCATACTGGGCTGCAGCCAGGACTGCATTTCCCAGGTCACTGTCAACCAGGCGGGGACTCACATCGTGGCCTTTTGCCCCTCCCCTCAGACCGGCATCACTGAGCTGGTCACCTGGAACCTGGAGACAGAGGATCACAAACACATTGCCCGCTTCCCCGCGGTGCTGACCAAAGGTTTGTTTCCACAGGGGCGCTCAAAGTGTGGCAGGGCAGATACCCAGTGGGGTTTGAGGGCTTTCCAGCCAAGGATACTGACCAGAATGATTCAATAACCAGTTGCCAAGTCCTTCCCCCAAACAGCAATTGTCCAATAATAGCTTAGCAACAGTGACTGGGTACGTGTTAGATTTCTCAACATGCCAAAATGGCCTACATGAAGCACTAGTGAAGGCAATACTGAGTAATCAAATAGGATTACCTTTTTATCACATGACTATCGCAGGTCACTCATTTTCATACAAGTCAGACGGAAACATGTTCAACACACAGAGTTGTGTGGGTTACCTCACCAACAAAATGGATATGTGACTCAAAATGAGACGGTGCTTTTGCCTACGTCTGTCTGAAATCTGAAGTCATGTTCAATGTTTCAAAAATAACAATCGAGTTGTAAATCTGCCACTGAGATCTGGGGTCACGAGGTAGCTGCTACTGAAGCGTGCTACACCACAGCTGGGTGTGGTCATACCTCGTCTCACGGACCTGTCTCCACAGTTCTCATCCTGCCACAGGGGGAACACACTGGGACTTGTTGGTATTTCTTTGAACCAATCACAGATGCGTGGTGGCGCTGAGCGACGGTGCCCTTGCTGAGGAGGGGACACGGAGCCAATGGCAGGCTTATACTCAGTCTACATCTGGTGTGTCGGACTAGAGCACACCCGACATGTGATCAGATGCCTACAGAGCGCAGAGCAGCTACGTCTGCTATGTTAACATTGTCCTTCTCCTTCAGGCCTGTGTTTTGATCTGCGCTTCTGCCTGGGGAGCTGCAGCGGAGAGAAGCACCTCCGCCTGTGGGATCTGACCTCCAGGATCAGTGACCCGGCTCTGACCTATAACATCCACAGGCTCAGGAGTGAGGGCACAGAGGAGGTCATCCCCATGGGGGAAACCCCGAGGTAGGTACCCAGATGTAGTACTGACGGCAGTCGATATTTTGTACTTTCATCACATGATGCTTCTGATCCAGAGGAGGCAGATATTTGGGTTTGATCACAGCCTGCCCACTCACCAATCAGATGATATCAGAGACAGAAGCAATGTCCACTCTGGGTTTAAAACAGGACTTTAAATAAACCCTAACAACCTTAAGAA
Organism: Ophiodon elongatus; assembly: GCA_016806645.1. Taxonomy (NCBI): domain Eukaryota; kingdom Metazoa; phylum Chordata; class Actinopteri; order Perciformes; family Hexagrammidae; genus Ophiodon; species Ophiodon elongatus. Next base: position 277,133 of record JACSYO010001557.1, read on the forward strand.
TGGCGATTGTACTTCCATATTAATTGCACACTTTTAATTAACTCGGTAAATCAGAAATGCAACATTTCAGTAAGTTATTACTTTTGATTCCGATGTCTTTTTAATTACAAAGCAGGTTCCAGATGGAGGGTGAGGAAAGAAAAATGTCAGGACCCCATGAAACGAAATAATTAGCTCATAATTGAATTTATTATTGTCTGTCCCAAATCTGACACCAAACAGTATGTGCTTGGTATCAGTGAGGAATTATAATTTTGCTTTGATTTATTGACACCCTGAGGAGAATAGAATGTGGGGCAAACACTTACTGCATGATATTTCAGAATATGTTTAGCATCAGGAGCCTTCGAGGCCCCACACAGTCCAGATGAGTGCTGTTGTAACCGCCTCCTTTCACGGAGTGTGGCTCCCTCTGCTGGCAGGTACGCGGTGTGCCGCTCCACCAGAGCTGGGACGGTGTACGTGTGGAACCTGACCCGACGGCGCTTTGCCTGTCGACCAGTCCGAGTGGAGCACGGCCTGTACAGCGGCACCGACGCCGTGCTGACCCACGACTTCAAACTGTACATCTTTACAGACAGGAGCACAGGCCGCAGCGTGGACGCCCCCTCGTACGCATTCCAGGTCTCACTCTTTTTGACGTCATTTTGGATATATATATATATATATATATATATTCATTCATTCATTCATTTATTTTGAGTTAAGTGTTTGGTCTACGTTTTATCCTTTTGCACTCTGATTCAGTCTCAACCCTTGTCGGGACCAGGCAGCAAACTCTGGTTCTGAAAAGTAAAGCCAATGAAGAAGTGCCCTAAACTTGCATTCTGGCCATCAAGCCAAGTCTATAGAAAATGACTCTACTTCTCTCTTGATTTATTCCCTCAGTAAACATTGTAAACATGAGTTTATGGTCTCAATCTCTAGTTTCAAGTCTTCTTCAATACAGCATGATGTTCATTTAGTAAATTATGGTCCATTTAGAGTCAAACAGACCATAAAGAGGGGATGCTTTAGGGCGGGGCTACAAGGTGATTGACAGATCTCTGCCACGGCGTTGTCTGGTCTGGGAGTTTTTTCATAGTTCAGAGTTCAAAGTGTGTTTTCAGTTCATGAAACTTAATTGTAACATTTTGGTTGCTTAAACATGTTTTATTCAGCGTTGTATTTAGCTACAACCTCTTCTGGTTGCAAAAAAAACAATACGGCAACAACCGAAATGCTGAACTAAAGGCTTCAAAACGTCAGTCTACAAACCAATGGGTGACGTCACAGTGACCACGTGCACTTCTTCTGATACACGGTCTATACAGACATGTAATTAAAGATGCTTTATGGCAAAAGGTCGGTTGACACTTCTTTAAATTCCTGTTTTCTCTTCGCGAGGTAGTGAATGACTGAGCTAACCAAACCCGTCATGTCTGACCTCCCAGACTCTTCTGGTGTATGATTTGATAAAGCGGAGCTACGTGAGGAGACAGACTGGGATCACAGTGATTCCCTGTCCTCAGCACGAGTACCGTCTCCTGGAGGACGGGCGGACTCTTCTGGGCCTTTCAGAGACCAGGTGAGGGTTAATCCATGAAACACAGGGAGTGTGAAGAGTCGGCAAAGATAGGGATACTTCACGAAGTTAGTGGGGGAAAAACTGATCTCCAAAAAAACCAAAAATGTCATTAAAATGTACATCATGTTCACATGAACTGAATAAAAAAAAAAAAAAAAGTAAGTTAATAAAGCTATTCTTACCAAATGTTGTCTGTCATGCAGAGCTCATCTGGTCCTGTGGGATCTGGACTCTGGCTCTATCAAAGGTGAGGTCAGGCCGTCCCACAGGGAGTCGCTCCTGTGCAGCTGCCCGGCCCAGGACCTGCAGCCCGAGGGGACGCCGCGCAGAGAGACCACACGTGAGCTGTACACACACACACACACACACACACACACACACACACACACACACACACACACACACACACACACACACACACACACACACACGCATCGTCTTCTCCGGGACACGGCAACAACATTGACATTTTACTGTTGGTAGTGCTGGTACTCTTCCCCCGGCCCCCTTCACACACTTTTACACTCTGATGTTACTTATGAATCCAAATTCCATCCTGGACCGAATCCCTTAAGCCACTTTGTGCAGGATTTCATGAGTTACTTCTCAAAGTATTCTGATGGCATACGTCTTTGTAGAAAAGTGAGAACCTCCTGATGAGTGATGGGAAGTGGCAGGACATGAGGTCAGAAAAGAAAGCGTATTATGTAATCATACTCTATGTAAATTGGAGCAGATGTGGTCTGAGGGTGTTAAACCTGTTTGAGCCTGATTCGGTGATGCTGTCTCCCTCCTGGTGGTTCCAGCTTCCTTTGGTTCTGAGTGTGTCAGGTGATCTGCGTCATTATATATATATTTTCTTTTTTGTTTTTACTGCTTTTATTATTTTTATGTAAACGCAGCAAAAGGGAAACGCATAAGCAGACAGAACACACGTAGATAGTCTGTTCAAATCTCTACAGGGCTCATCGCTTTGGAGGGTTTTCCTCATATTTGTATTTTAGTATATTTGTTTGTCATAATGAAGGGACACAACACACAGATACGTGTTTACTACCCTTTCTTTAATATACATAACTATACAATGGATGCTCTGCTGCTATGAAAACCCAACTGGTTCCTACTGATACGTGGTCCGATGATAGCGCGTGTGTGGATGGGCATGTAGCTCTCAGTAACTTAGTTATGGTGCCTCGCCTCAGTGATGCCATGGGAGCTGCGAACAGAGAGCCAGTCAGCAAAGAGGAGCAGGCTGGAGCGAGAGGCCTGGAGGCAGAGGGAGGCCCGGAGGAGGCTGGACCGAGAGAGATACAGCTCCATAGACCGGTACCTCCTCAGTGGAGATGAACAGGTACACAGCAAGGGCAGGAGGATTCCACAGCTTTTATCTTGTATACATGTTTCCTTTTATGTAATAAGTTTCATTACTAACCTCTACACTCTTTATGTTGCAGGTGGTGGTGTGCTCCTACTTTGCTCACCACCTCAACGTCTTCAGCGTGGCGTCTCAGGAGCACCTCCACACCCTGGAGGACAGGGGGGCCCTGCTGAGCCTGCACACTGCAGCCGTGACCTACAGCGGCCGCCACCTGGCCCTGTCCAGCTACGACCCGGAGCGGAGGGGCCCCTGCGTCACGCTGTGGGACCTGCACGGAGGAGCGGTGGGTCGCCGCGGTTACGTCCTTGAGCTGTGCGCTCATATTTTGAGTGTTCAGTTTGTTTGACTCTCTCCTACTTCTTCTAGGTGATGAAGAGACTGAGGGACGAGGCTGGGGTCTGCTGCGTGGCCCTCACAGACGACGCAGACCGAGTCGTCTTTGGGACCGCGGGGACCAACAGGTGCATGGGTTCACCTGATCAGACTGAACCTCAGACCGGACTAACTTAAAACACCAGACATTTAGGAGGGCTTTTCCTCATTTCAAGACTCAATTGAAACTCCACTTTTATGTTGTTCTTCATCTTGATTTCTCTGTTTGGCTGCTCCCTGAAGTTCTTGTTGTATCTTACTGCATGTTCTCTATATCTGTGGAGCACCTTGTAACTCTGGGTCTGAAAAGGTCTGGCAATAAAAGTAAAGTTACTGTTTCTGTCCCGCGTTAGACGAGGAGATGGATATCAGTCCCATGTCTGTGTGGGTCACCATGGAGCTGCAACAAGGACCTTCTTTATAGACCATTTCACAGTTGGAAATGTAAAAATTCCAAATGTGACCCAATTTGTTTCCCATTGCAATGCAAGGGATATATGAAGTAGGATATAGTTATTGTTGCATAGTATATGAAAGGCATTAATTGAAAGTAAAAATGGACCCAGGCTGTTACAGTAGCTGGAGTTTGGAAAAAAAGACAGGAATACCAGCACAAGAGCAAAGTAATGTACTGCTATGATGGGCAGAATATTTTGTTCTAAATTATTCTATAAATAATAAATACAAGAAAAAAACAAATATATATATATATATATATATATATATATATATATTTATTTATTTATCTTTATTTATTTATATTTATGTGTTTGTATATTTCAGACAGATTCTTTTCAATATCAAAGGGGATAGTACAACCAAAATAAGATTGAGGGAGGGTTTCACTTCTTTATAAAATAAAACAAGATAGATTCAGCCACCGTCTCCACCCCTGTCTTTTTCCTACTGTCCCTGAGACGCCTGTCTTCAGCTCTTCTTCTTCTCAGCACTGTATCACAGCAGTTCTTTGTATGCTGTAGTACTTCTCCAGAGGGATACCGTCCTCAAAGCAACATGCTCAGTAAACAGGGATGTGTGTTCTCAGCTAGAATGACCAACCCAACAGGGGACTCTGTATCAGTTTTACATGTGTGGATGTGAAGATGCTTCCCCATTTGTAGTGAGTGTTGTCTGTTGGCCCTGACAGCCTGAAGGTGTGGGACCCCTTCAAGAGGAACTACAGGAGCATCTGTGGCTATGGAAACCTGTCCATAGACGTGTGCAGTAAGCTTCACGTGACCGAGGGAGGAGCCAGAGCCATCCTGCTGGCAGGTGGGAAACACAACCGGACGTTATTCAAAGCTCCAATGACGGAGTGGGAGGATTTATTAGGGCTTCAGTCATATGACTGAGGTGTGTGTTTGTCTTCACACTCTGGTGCTAAAAACAACCGTTTCCTCAAGGGTCTTTCACATTAAGGTGTCATGCTTTCACACTTTCCAGAAAGGGAAATCAGGGCCGTCTAGATGAGGGTTGGATTAAAAGAGGTCAATGGAAGTGACTTCTGGGTTTATTGCAATGTGGGTGAGCCCACTCCATAATGCTAAATGCTAGATTTCTCTCTGATTCTTATTTAGAGGCCTCTGAATCAAAAGATAAATGTATCTACACTGCCGATCTAATCCTGTCATCAGAATCTGTTGCCTCTCTATATAGTCTTTTTTTCTTTTTACTGGAGTCCTCTCCCGCACGGGATTCACATTGTGATTATTTGGAACTTTTTAACCATTACTTTCCATTAGTTAAAGCTTCGCTTCATATGCGGAGAATGTTGTGATGTCCCTCAGTCCTCAGTCCTCTGGGGACCAGAGAGCATTACCATGGGGTCCAAACTAAAAACAGCCTCAAAGGGCATCTTGTTTAGATTTTAATTGGAGTGTTTGTGATACTTAGAACAACGTATTGAGTTTACAGCTCTTTCTTGGTAATGAGTGTGGATAGGAAAAAGGTCTTTTTGGGGGCAGTAGGTGTCACATGACTCGCATGTCCAGCTGTGGTCACTAGGTTAAAATGGCCCAGAGGCTCAGCGCTCTATAATCAGCTGGGGAAGATGACTAGATTTGACTAAGTCATTTTTTAGTTGGCGACATCCCTGCTATGTATATGACCATAGTAAGGTTACTTTTCTTTTTGAGGAGTCGCCCCCTGATGGCCGTTAGAAAGAATGCAGGTTTAAGGCACTTCAGCGTTCAGGTAGCTGCTCAAGGAACTGTGGGACCTTTATCGTTGACAGTGACTTCTATGTTGCTGATGCAGGGCAGCTGAGCCTGTGGGACCTGGAGGCGTGCGCCGTCCTGTCCGTGCTCTCCCTGGACGTACGTGTCCGCTGTGCGCGGCTGCTTGGCGGAGGCCGGGTTTCCCTCCTGCTCGGCCTCAGCCACAGCCCGGCCCTCGTCAGTGTCAGGTCCACATCCAGGACCGCCGGCCCTGAGGCCAAAGTCTCTCCACACGGAGACCTGTTTGGTGAGTCCAGCAGCAGCGAGGAGGGAGAGCAGGACTTGTGAGAATCCAGAGTTTTGCAACTCCTCTCTCGTCATGTTTCTGGTAAAGTCTTTGAATGCAGCTTGTTTGCCTTTAAATATACATCAGAAACATGTGTGTGCGTTGCTGTAGTATTTTCGGATCAGACTTAAGTCCATCTCCTTGCACCTAGAGTTAAATTACAATTGGATTGAAATCAAGTAGTCATTTTTTTGTTATTCTTTGTGGTGTATTAATATATATATCGGCTCTAATTGTGTACTTCAGAATTTTTACTTGTTGGGCCTTTTTTTCTGTAATTCTTTTTATTTATTTTTTTGTCTTTAATCGATCCTTTCAAATGGAATCATTTCCCCGTTATGATTGCGCTCTTTCAGGATGTCTTTGAGTTGATCATACGTGTCATATGCCGAATGGAGTCTGTACACACACATGATTATGAATTACATTTGTCTCCTGCTGAGAAAATCCAGTCATGATTTGGGCAATAAATGAATCAAATGTTTGCTCTTTAAAGCGATGCTTCTCATGATTAGTGTCCACCAAAAAGTCCTTATGACCCATATGACTGATTGACAGTTGGAAAGGTTTAACGTAGCCTCTGCTTAGTACTAAAAACTATATAGCAGTATGCTTAGCCACTTGTACGCAACTTACTCATACTCATTAAAGCGGCAAAATTCATGAACATGTTTCATTATTTATGTCTGCAATAATCACCTCCAGAGCCTACAGCCTTACGCTTAGCAGCGATAACATACAGCATATTAGACACTTCTTCCATGAGTTGAGTGAAGAGGAACAACTAATCACAATGCTGAGGTTTAAATCAGCTGGCTTCTGCCTTATAAATAAATATGAAAATGATGACGGTCTCTTTAAAAAGTCAGAGCCGTCTAGTAAACACGTAAGTCGATCTTTCACTCAGAGTTGGACTAACGACTGGTGACTAACCACGCCAGGACCGAGGCCTGCGGCTCATGTGGCTAACAAAAGAATATTGACGTGAACAAGAGTCCCGGGTAACAGCGCAGCAGCCTGCTGCCTGCCTCAGGCCCAGAGGGACCGAGTGGCAGGCCTCAGGCCCAGAGGGACCGAGTGGCAGGCCTCAGGCCCAGAGGAACCGAGTGGCAGACTTCATGACGACGGGGGAAAGACGACTCAACGGTGACCGACGGACTATACTTTGTTTTAATGAATATAAAAAGACATTTACACAATAGTGATAGTGAACAAGTGAAAACATTGAGTCCACAAACATGACATCCTATTCCAGTGTCCCATCAACAATCATCTCCTCTATTAAATATCAATCTCTTGTAAACATATTACATCTGTAGGTTATTCTCTACAAGCCGTTATTGTATAGAGACGACACTGATTTCAAATTAATTGCGTGCTATTAAGAAGGTTCAAATAAAAAGGGGGGGGGGGGGGTTTGATTGGCCATAACTGATGGGGGGAAAAAAAAAAAAAAAAAAAAAAAAAAGAAATCACCTTATTTTTAAATAGGGCTGTGTCCAAAGGAAACAAAAATCTGCTTTATTTTTTTCTTTAACTAAATCAAAGTCTGACACAAAGCAAAACACTTGAGCTTCAGGCCGACGGTTCCTGCAGCAGCGGGACTCCCTCCAGACTACAGCTCTAGCCAGAGGGAACAATCAGTGATGCAACAGCACGTTCAATCACAACTTGTCCTTGATTAATGACAAGCGCTGCTACTAATGGTGTTGGATTGTGCTCTTACAACATCACGAGTACTGTTATCAACTACGGCTGATGAGCTCAGCCCTCAGGCTGAAGACCTCTTCCAGACGAGCGAGGGGCGGCTGGAGGCGGGTCACTACCTGGACCTGCGGTCTTTTCTGTTTTTGTCTAGGCTTTTGTCCATGGTCTTTTCGTTGTCCCCTCTGCATTTGGGGCAGTACCACTTGCCCTTGGGCTTGTAGGTCAGCCCCACGCAGGAGAAGTGGAACCACTCGATGGGGCACTGGTCGTTGTCGCAGCCGATCATCTCGCCGTACGACACCTGCTCGCAGAGGCAGTAGGTGGGCTCGTTGGGATCGATAGCGAAGTCGACCGGCGAGGCGTCCCGCTCCTGTTTGGCCTTGCGCTTTTTCTTCTTCGCGGACTTGGACTTCTTCTCCCGGGGCGGCGGGATGGACAGCTCCTCCGCCGGGTCGTCCACCAGGGAGCCGTTGGCCGACGGGTGGCTGGAGTCGCGGCTCTCGCTGTTGCGCTGGCGTCGCGGCCGGCGGGTCGACGTGCGCTCGGGCGCCGGGGAGTCCTGGACGCTGGTGCGGCGCTCCGTCGTGAGCCGCTCGGCCTCGCTGGGCTCCTGGAGGCACAGGGAGTGAGAGTCCATCTGGCGGGAGCGGTTCTCCACCAGCTCCGTCATCTGGGTCACCACGTGGATCTTCTCGTCGCCCAGCTCCTGGCTGACGATGAGCGCTCTCTGCAGCTGGACCTGCAGGCGCTTCCTCTGAGCGGCGTCCTGCTCACCTTTGTACTTCTCAAACACTTCATCAACCTCCTTCAGCACCTCTGCAAAGCACAATACAAAGACGAGGAGATGTATTAATGACACAGGAGATACTTCATAAATTTAAAAAAATGATATACATATAACAAATACAATAAGAAATAAGCATTAAGAAAATATGTATTTTTCAGTGTTTCTTATTGTCCCTTGATTATGTGTGTTCCTCTAATGAAAGGGGGAGGTTCCCTGTGCTCTGTTTGGATGGAGCAGCAGGAGTTGTCCAATTACAGTCCCGTCTGCAACTGGCTTTTAAAAAGGGGCATCGAGCGACACTGTCCAGAGGGGGACACGAAGCAGCGTCCCCGATGCCAACTGCCTTACACCCTCAGGAGGAGGAGGAGCGCTCAGCGCTCAGCCGCAGTGAGTTCCTGCTCACAGGAAATGACGTCAGTCAGCTGTGGAAAGGGGTTGCCTAGAGGAGCAGCTATCCGGCTCTGCGCCTCTCACTCGACGGAGCGGAGCGGCGGAGCAGACGCTGCGCCGCCGCTCGAAGATTTTTAATCTCGCTTCAAAATGTCCAAATGCAACGCGTCCTCCGTGTCGTCGGTACACGTCGGTCGACGGGGTCGCGGGGCGTGTAGGTAACGTGGGGTTGTCGCGAGCCGCCGCTAACCCTGCGTCAACATAAAGCATCAATGAGGATTGTTTTGTTTTTCTGCCATTTAAAAAGCACGGCAGTGTCTGCTCGCCGTGGTCCTCGCGCAATGATTCGCCCCTCAATGAACACCGCTTATTGTCCGCTCCGCGGTCCGGGCTTCGGCATACAGTCTGCACCCCAAGCAGCGAGTTACTCACATAAACGCCCGAGTTTAGTCGCTGCTTTCCCCGCTATTCGCACAATAATCCTCCGCGGTGGGCGGCGGTGTGTACCGGTTGGAAAAGTTTAGATTTGATTATCTTCCGGTGCTTGTTTCGGGATTATGTTGATGCCGAATTTGCTCTCGGACACCGAGAACCCGATAGAGATGTGGTGTCGGCTCGTAGTGCAGGTGTGCTTCTGCCGAGAGGAAGAAATAACGAATATCTGAATTTTGTCATGGAGTTTGGTGTGCCACACAAACCGCTCCGGAGCGGACCCGGGCTATGCTAACTGCCGGCCGGCTGACCGGCTCCTGTACCGAGGGGCTCGGCTCTCTAATGCTCTGGGGTCCAGTCCGCAACGCCACTGTTTCTCGAGGTAACGACACCTATCTGAACAAGGGGCGCTCGGGTTGTGCAAAATGGGAACACAAGGCTCGCGCCTGCTCCACCATTTCAACACACCCTGCCGGACTGCACTTAATGCTCGCTAATTGTACACACGCAGTCGGGATGAATGATAGAAACACGGAAACACGGTACCTTGATACTTTGCATCAATTTCTCGAAGCAGAGAAACATTTCTTTGTATGTCCAAAGGCAGGGACTCCACACATTCCAGATAATCCTCCACATAGTTGACCAGTTGTTGCGACTTGTCGGCATTTGGGTAGTGGTGGCCTAACATCGTCTTCACGATGCATAGAGGCACGGAAGGAATATGGAGGAAATGTGGAAATATATACTGTTAAAATCAAATGCTTGGCGACTTTGCAGCTTGTAGGGCAGTCCCAGGCAGCAGTTCACTTCAAACAAAACTCAGGCCACTGCGCATGCGGGAGTATTTTCCTTTTATGGTATTGTACAGTTTCCTCTTATTTGTCGTCATCGGAGGCGGGACCAATTGGGTTTGCGGCGTCGGGATTGGCAGAGAGTGCCCTCATTATCATAACAGTTTTCCCGGGAAATTAAACCAATGGGGAAATTGAAAACACAGCGGCCGTGGTTCAGAGGAGACCAAATTTATATTTCATATTTTATTTTTGTTTCATATTAGGGCAGAACAGCAGCATAAGTGTTTTTTATTTATTTATTTTTATAATGATTGTGTTTCGAGCTTGTCAGGATTCAACATAACCCTGTTTTACTGCAATGTTTACACATTATTAATGTACTCCCATATTCAACAGCTGGACATGAACTTCCAGTCTTCCAGACAATCTTCTCTGATGACTTCTCTTGTGAATTTTTGGTGTTTATGCTGCCATTTCGTTCTATCTTTTGTACACAAATTGGGCCACATATCAGAACAATAAATGATCTGTATGTCTTAAAATAGTATTCTAGCGATTCATTTTTTCATTTCCATAACGAAGAGGGATTTAAGAGACACATTTATAAAAAGAAAAACTGAGCAGCAGAGGGTGACATATTATGACTTTTAGTCTCCAGCATGGGTTAAGCTCCAAAAAACTACACCTCCCATAATGCAACTGAATGATGCCGTTCATTAGTTACTCCTTGCCTGATATGTCTTCATAAAAGGAGTTTATATTGAATTTGTTGTGAGACCTCACAGTTGTGGATGAATAACATCAGGGCTCATTGTTCTCAGACTGTAGAGAGTTCCCTGCAGAGCCACAGAAGATACTAGACAGCTGTTTTCACAGGCTGAGTAATACTACTTAAAGCTAGCCAGTACTTGGTTCACTGCATCAGGTGTATATACATTCAACCTCAGTGTGAGTTGAGAGATGAGTTTGGTAACTTAGCTCTAATAATCAATCAGTTACCTAATGCTTATCAGTTTTCTTCATGTCACATTTCAATATGCAAACTACACAGTAGCCTGAATGGATCTATGTTTTTTTAATGGAACAAGTTGCACAGGTAATTTTCTCAAAGTGACATTAAGAAACAGTTCAAAATGCACACATTCACAAAGCACTACAAAAGCATCTGCTATTCACTCAGTCACATGGTTGAGGTGACAACAGGCCTGACTGTGACAATACGGCTGCATATGTCAGATGAGCTCATTAAGCAGTGTCACTGTCAACCACCTGCTTATGAGTGTGTGTGTGTGTGTGTGTGTGTGTGTGTGTGTGTGTGTGTGTTGGTGGGGGAGGAGGGGAAAACTTGTTTCCTCTTTCTGTATCACATGATATCAGGAAATGTCCTCAGTGTTCTGTCACTGCAGATGCTCACAGCAGCATTAAAGCCTCATCATATTAATAAACTACATGTACCAATAGTACTAGTACATTCATTGTCCATTTTCTCCTACTTTAAGTGTCACTAGCACTGCAACTACTACAACTACTATGACTGCTACTACTACCACTTTATATAAAGCTACTATAACTACTACCACTACTACTATTATCATCAGCTCTATACTACTACAATAATAACTTTTATTTTTTTTATTACTACAACTAATATAATGTTACTGTTATTACACTTCTAATACGTCTACCACTTCAAGTATTACTACTACTACTACAACGAATACTACTACTTTAACTAAAGTTATTTTACTAGGCCTACTGCTATTGCTATGACGACTACTGCTATTGCTACTCTTCCACCCTAACCACTCCTCATATACTCAGTGGTAACGAAGCACATTTACTTGCACTTTAGTACAATTTTGAACTGCTTGAGTATTTCCATTTCATGCTACTTCATTTTTTTACTCCACTACATTTTGGGGGCAAAGATTGTACTCCACTGTATTTATTTGACAGCTTTAGTGATCAGTTACTTTGCAGATTTTATTTTATTTTTTACATGAAATGTAAATCAACAAATATATTATGATATATTACTGTATAGGTTAAACTACCACAGCATAGTCCATACTGTACAATGACTGGTTTTACTTTTTGTACATTAACTATATTTTAATGCTAATACTTATGTGCATTTTGAATGCAGGACTTTTACTTGTAACAGGGTATTTTTACACCGTAGTATTGCTACTCAATGTAAAAAAGTTGAATACTTTCTCCACCACTGCATATACTACTTCTACTATTAGTACAATAACTACCTGTATTACTACTTCAACTGTATAATGACCACTTTAACTGCTACATTAGGCCTACGACGACGAGTACTAACATCACTACTACTACAACTACTATCATATCTATGCCAGTTATACTATTACACTACTGCTTTTACTACAACCAGAATTACCAGTACTACCGTCAGTACTGCTGGTGGCTGGAGGCCCAGAGCTACTGCTGCTATTACTTTTTGTTCTTGCAGTGCGCGTTCCCGTGCGTGGCCACGATACATGTACTCCTAAAGACACAGGGAAGTAATCACATGAGCAAAGTCACGGAGCCGGTCGTGTGTGTGTGTGTGTGTGTGTGTGTGTGTGTGTGTGTGTGTGTGTGTGTGTGTGTGTGTGTGTCTCTGGTTCGAGCAGTCATTCCAGTTAGACACAGTTTAGCTTTCGTTTCGTTTGGGTGGAAAATACCACGTGACCTTTCGCTCCTCTTTTAGGCCGCGCTCCCCTGCTGTCGCAGAACTTTCGTTTCCTGAGTTGCCTGCTGTTATTATCAGTTCGCGAGTTTAAACGAGTCATCAGCACTTCATCAACCCCAGCGCTTCCGGTTAGTGCTTTCAAAATAAACAACACCCGCTATCACGCACTGTAGTGCCTCACAAACACGCGACTAAAAACTCATAACTCGTCCCCCAGACTGTGGTTATGATTTGGTTACTGTCATGATTACCACCGAGGCTATTCCTACACTCATGTAATCCCCTAACGGGCTGGAGTTCCCTCCAGACCGAGGAGTTTTCTTGAGAACAAAAAGCCAGGTCTTCATTTAAAAAGGCATTGTGTTAAATATTAACATATTATGAAAAATATATTGTAAATCATGAATTTGTCAATTAGGTCATTATTGTCAAATGTGTTGTGGATCCCTGAAAGACTTTCAAACTCCTTAATCCACTCAGAAAACCCATCAAAGCTACTTTATATATTAAAGCTTAAATTTGCAATGCACAATTAAATTAAATTGTCAAACACTTAAGGCCCTTTAAAGGTACAAATGAGGAAGTAGTGTGATCGTACTAAGTGTTAAACCACTAAAAACACCTTAATCCATGGAAACCCATTGAAACCTTTTTGGGGAAATAACTACCTAAAAAAAGAATCCCTTAAATTAGGGTCATTAATTTGTATCTGAAAATATTTCACACAATCAACATACATAAAATTCCTAAAAAACACATTGATTATTTGAAACATATTATTTACAAATATTATTTATTGATGTCATTTTAAATGAATTCGAATCACCGACTGTACCCAATCAAATGTTTTTCTCTCACGATTCACGATACTTTTACTTTGTAAATCCGCCTCTTCCGGTGACGTCGCGTGGCTCTGTGCGCTTGACGCGGCAGTTTCTTTATCTGTGAAGACGCAGCTCTGGTGTCGCACATTGAGCTTTGGTCCTAAAAAGTGAGCAGCTGAACGAGGTACCCGTCCGCCAGTCAGCACCTGTCACCACGATGAAGAGGGCCGTTGTGTTCGCCCTCCTCGCCTGCTTGGCCGTCTCAGGTAGGCTCCTCCAACTCGCTCCAACTAAACGCAAACACGTGCGGAAGATTTATTATACAAGTTTATTGCAGGACTCGTTCTGTACAAAACCCGTGTTTTCCTCCAGTGCGTAAATAGGTGTTGTATAATAACAACTGGTGTTGCTGCGTCGGGTGACGAAATAGTCCCCGTGTTGTTGTTATTTACTCGGCGTGGACAGGAGACGGGAGATGTTCTATCACTGTGACTTCCTGGATTGTTTAGGGAACAGAGATGTCCGCAGTCTTTCGATAGTGTTTCAGCCTGAGTCACATGTCTGCTGGCGGAAGAGCGCGAGTTCCTTTTTAGAAGACGGGAGGAATCTGAGTGGAAGCCCTGGATATGAGCATTACATTTAACATTCATATTTTGGGCTTCTACGATTAAATATTATTTCGAAGTGCAATTAAGTCCAAGAATACATAAATCATATGGTCTCGAATGATGTTTTCAGATAAATTTACATTATGCAATTTTTGTGTTCCCTTTGGTGGTTGTTTGCTTAATGCTGACCACTGACTGGGGGTCAGTTTGTATTTACTGTTAATGGCTGCTGTGAGTCTGTCTGGCTCAGGCTGAGCAGGATCAGGAATATCCCCCTTTCAAAGCCAACCAGCAGTGTTCTCTCGGGACCCTCCAATGGGACCCTCCAATGGGACCCTCCAATGGGACCCTCCAATGGGACCCTCCAATAAAGAGATAAGCTGCGCACGGAAGCGCATCACCGGGTGTCATAAATGCGGAGTGCGGACTTGTGTACTTGCATGTGGCGATAGCAGTTGACGTTATCAAACGTGAGGCAGATGCCTGCTGATTTGACTGTTTGTTTAAAAAGAATTAGCTGCTCACGGTTCAAAGGTCAGCAGTTTTAGTGGACAATCATTAAAACTGCACAATTCAGTAGTTTTCACATTAACAATGGTTCAATAACTTAATGTAATGTGAAAGGGTTCACTTGTATTGACAAAGCTCCAGATAATGATCATGTAATTGAAGGTCCCCTCTGTGTGTTCAGCCTGTTTCAGCTCATTGTTCTGGTTTTACAGCCTGAATATTAGCAGATCACCAGCTGCATGTCCAGCAGATAACGGTGTGCGGTGGGTTTAGTGAACTCTACCTGCTCATCACCGAACAGCAGAAAGACAAAGTTAGCGACTAGCTGGTGAAGAACACGTAGCAGCTGAAGAGGAAAGTATTTTTCTCCGAAGTTGATGGAGACCCAAACTAAACGGAGAAAATGGGACATACATTCATCAGGTGGCACAAATCCAAATGAATGATAATGGTGCTCTGAGCCTGCTAGATGTGGAAATAGGCAATTGCTTGCTAACTGGTTAGCCCTGACAACTTTTTTTTAAAGCCGACGATATGTTAGATGTTGTGTTTTCAGCTTGTTCTTGGTATATGTATGAACCTCTAAATAAATTTGTTTCTCCCTCTCTGTCCTTCTGACCGAAGCACTGTCATTGGCTGAAGATGAAAAGAAGTCCACACCTTCTGCAACCGTGAACCCTGCGAAGGAGTTTAGCATTAATGGTTCATCCACAGTGCCCACCAAGTCTACCACCACCATGCCTACTACCACCACCAAGCCTACCACCACCAAGCCTACCACCACCAAGCCTACCACCAAGCCTACCACCACCAAGCCTACCACCACGCCTACCACCACCAAGCCTACCACCACGCCTACCACCACCAAGCCTACCACCACCAAGCCTACCACCACCAAGCCTACCACCACGCCTACCACCACCAAGCCTACCACCACCAAGCCTACCACCACGCCTACCACCACCAAGCCTACCACCAAGCCTACCACCACCCTGCCACCTCCCAAACCTACTCCCAACGCCAACAAGACTGTAGGAAACTACACTGTGACGACAGACAAAAATGTGACTTGCCTGTTGGCTCATATGGGACTACAGATCCGACTGGCAACACCACAGGTACATTCAGTCACTAGAGCCCCAGCAAAGTTGGTGAAAAGAGCTACCTAAATGTTTGAGCTGGTTCTTATCCAAACACTAGGGGATTTATTTAACCATTTCAAAATGTGTCAACATAGAAGTTTCTGCACAAGCCTCTGACTCAGCTTTCAGCAATGCAATTGTCAGTATCCTATTTTCAGGAATTGAAAAATGTTTTCGTGGCATGTTTTAATTTCCTCATTGTGGCATATTTGATTGACTGTGGAAGGTTGGATGCATGTTATATTTGTGTCAAATGACAATTGCTAATTCTACATGACACGGTAATATTGTTGGTATGTTGTGGAACATTCTGATACAAGGTGGCCATCCAATGGTTGGATTTCTCTCTCTCTTTATCATTCAGGCCAATGGAACCTTCATAGTTCAGCCAAAGATGACAACGGCAAGCGGAGGTTGTCAGGAAACCACGGCCAACCTTACCCTCGTCTTTAAAGAGGGCAAAATCACCTTCATGTTCAACAAGGTACTTTTAATGTCCTAGTTTTGTCACCAGTATTGAAGTACTATGTTGAGAGCTGCATTTTAGCATTTTACTAAAAGTCTTGAGTAATTAAATACTGTGACATTAACACGGTTCACCATTTCAGTCTATTGATGAATAACAAATAGTTTGACTGGTAACTTCATAGGAACTGGAATCAGAGAAGAGTGGTTGAAAAAGGGAAGTCTAGTTGATGAGCCAGTTCTGGGAGCATGTGACAGGGAGTGCCTCGCTCCACAGCGCTGGGTGTTTTTAACATGTTCAGAGATCTCTAAACGAATCGCACGTCACGGTGCTCAGAGTTCAAGGGGACATCTTCAGACATCTTCTTTTGTCCAACCAACAATCCAAAAACCCAGAGATATGCAGTTCATCATGATGTAAAACCGAGAAAAGCAGAAAGTCCTCACAACCAAAGCTCAGGAACTAGTTCATATCTGTCCGTTTCGCTTGAAAAATGATTGAAGTGATTAATCGGTTCTCAAAATATTTGCTGATGTTCTGTTAGTCGACGAATCGACCGATCAGCTCTGATGTGCCCCCTGAGTTTGAATCCTTTCAAAACCTTTATCGAAACTATTTAGGTTTCACTGTTACCAATTGCAAGTAATAAAGGTTATGAGCAACTCATTTATTTAAATAGTCATTTATTCGTTAGCATTCAGAGAACTAGAAGTTGTACTAGTGTGTGATACCTCACCCTAAGCGTTGGTTTGGCTCAGACTTATGGGTAATGGTGCTTATTAAAGGACACTAAAACAGATATTTAATTATTAAATTAAAAAAGATAAAACAAATTGATTGTTTAATAAAAATGTACCGTCGATATCCAGATGTATAAGTGAACTGCACAACATACTGTTGAGTAACGTTATGTTTCATTCTATTTTGTCATATCAAATCTCAATGCGATTTTGCATGAGGTTTTCATACTTCTGTACCAGGACCCAGAGGTCTTGGGTTCAGTGTCTCCTCTGGCTCAGGTGTCTACTTGGACTGAAGGATTACCTGATTGAGTTCTGGTGCTCCATGGTCGAGGTCCCTGTGTAAGCCCCTCCCCTTCCTGTGAATGCCATCTCACAGGAAAGCCGTGAGGGGTTTTCTTCAAATTTGGCAGAAACATCCACTTTGATGAAGCGATGACATTTTGGGCCGACATGGATGTGGACTGCATCTCCAGGCAGTCATTTTAGTCTTACTGAAAATACTAATGCTATTAAGTTTTAGCTTTCAAAAGTAGGAAAGTACAAGTGCTATGAATAATACAATAGCTAATAACCAAAATAATTCTTTGAAGAGCTGTGTCAGACAGAAAAACAAATGGAGGATTGAAAGTGTTTAATTTTGAGTTCAGATATTTGATCAACTTGGAACCATCTGTCATAAACCAAACTTGCTCTGCACAGATAATGCAGACATATTTGAGAACTAGTTTAAAAAAGAGATTCAGCCCGAGAAGATTTGCTGTACAGCATGTCGCTCTATTGAGTGACATTACAAGTAAAACTTACTACCTGGACAGACAGTCTTTCAAAATGTTGTAATTCGGTGCATAGAAAAGTTCAACTGCTCAGTAGGATGAACTGTGTCGACTCAGGTCATCTGAACAATGTGAAGGAGTCCAGCAAAGAGCGTGTCAATGCTCTCAATGTATCGTCTTATTTGTTCATGGAACTCCAAACCAATACCTCCCCTATAGTGAGGATTACAGAGAGGATGTATGCTCCATGTAGCACCCTGAACAACCACTTCCATTGGATAGCCACTGGTAATGTAAACCTGTCCTATTTCCTTTCCTCAGAGCGCTGATAATACCGTCTACGTTGATGCTCTGTCTTTCGACCTCACCTACGCCTTCACAACCGGAGGTAAGTTTGGAAATACTCACATTTTATTCCAGTCTCTAGATATGATGTACTGCCAGTCTATTGATTCACCTTTAGACTAATTGGGTCACTGCAATATATCAGTGTGCATTACAGGCCGGGCTTGTGCCACACTGTCAAATATTAACAAAGACGAGAGGCATTGAGAGCCAACAGCTTCTTTGTTTGTGTGTCTGTTCAATGAGATAGACATAATCTGTGGAATTACTGTTCAGCATGTGATGCCGGTAACCACCAACCTACTTTCAATGCAATGCAGCGTAACCGGTTTAGTTCCATACCTGATCATCGGCATTTGTTGTCATGGGAGTCGTCACACGGCCCTGGAAGCAGCTGAACATTGATGTGTTCTGTTGTTGCAGGCCGAACAACGTACACTGCCACCAACAAGTCAACGCATCTCTTCCCTGCAAAGGTCGGCCACTCCTACTCCTGCAAGAGGGAATCCCTGGACATGGGGAGTGGACTGTACCTCGATGTCGATCAAGACCGGATGCAGGCCTTCAATCTGACCAAGAGCGGCGAGTTTGGCTCTCGTAAGTGTGCTCATGAAGGAAAATGAGCTCAACTAGAGCTTCTTATCAATACATGAAGCTGCTCTTTAGACGGTGCTCTGCAATACGGCAATGTACAGGTACTCCATTACATGTCAAAGTAGCAGCAACATGTATTTGTCGCTACGCAGAATGGCTCCTTTCATAAAGTAGCTGCATTGTGCGGTTTAAATTAAAACAAGGGTTCTTCTTGTTCCAAACCGAGCATATGTTTTCTATGTAAAATATACATATTTAATACAGTTCTAAGATCAAGCCAGTGGACTTAAAAGTACAATATTTAAAAAAAAAAGACAATAGGCTAGATATAGTGGAGAAGTATAAAGTAGCCTAAAATAGAAATACTTAAGTAAAGTACAAGTACCATTTAAAATGTACTGTTGTAAAGGTATTTAATTACTTCCACCAATCCGTAATCACAGTTCCATCACTGAGGTCATGTTGGGTGAGATATTTACTGCTTATCGTTGTACAAGCACACCCAGCAGCAGGCCTGCATTAAAACATGTTTATTTTTACTTTGTCACAGTCCAGTCACACACAATAATCACACTGCAATCGTATTAAATATTGTCATGTTATTGTCAGTCATAGATGGGAGTAAAGAAACCTCTGCTTGGCAAAATGGCACCTTTCAAATGGAGCCAATGATCAATGACTTCATTGATTTAATGACATTTGCACTTCTTAATAAACACGTTTAACAAATATTATGTTAATTACTGAAGATACAAGTATTTGCAATGTTTTATTTGTGCGTTAATGATATTAGATGCAGGCAATTTACTGTTGCATAGGGTTTAGTAAGTGTGTGTGTGTGTGTGTGTGTGTGTGTGTGTGTGTGTGTGTGTGTGTGTGTGTGTGTGTGTGTGTGTGTGTGTGTGTGTGTGTGTGTGTGTGTGTGTGTGTGTGTGTTCCAGCTGAACTCTGTCCTATGGACCGGCCTGACTACCGCGTTGCCATTGCCGTTGGAGTGACGTTGCTGGTGCTCATTGTCGTGGTGGTGGTTGCCTACCTGCTGGGCCGCAGGAAGAGGACCGATGGCTACCAGTCTCTGTGAGGGAGGCCGGGCAGCCTTCCATCAGAGGTCACAGTTCAGAGGTCACTCCTATTCTAAACCAAAGTCTGTGTGGCTGGGATCCTTCTCAGGGGCCGAAGAGCCCCTCCACTAACATCTAACATGCCATTTTCTCTTCTTAATGCCTTGTTTACCTAATTTGCTGTCAACAGTGCGCTAACTAGAGGATCCAAGTGTGGAGGCTGGACTGTGCCACTGGAATAATTGTAGGTCTTGAAAGTGGTGACTATAATGATGCTATTATAAAATAAATTAATCAAATTCATGATTTGAAAGTAAAGCAAATGAAGAGATCATAAAATTGGCCAATTATTCCCTCTTTAATATCTTTATAATTGCTGAATTATTCATTTGATTTTAAAATGGAGTCACAAAAATACATTACAATTTTACTTTTGTTAAACCATTTTCATATTTGTTTGTGTATCATATTCTTTTTCACAATTCTAGTTTTTCCTTCTTAAAAAAAAAAAAAAAAAAAAAAAGAGTTGTTTTAATTTAACGACTGATGTTTTTAATTGAAACAATGTTTAAGAACAAATGCACTGCTTAAACACAAGACATAAGAAATGTTAAATAAAGTGATAAAGCAGGCACAGTGCTTCAACATCTTTAGATCGAATCATAG